>VWZK01012980.1:39152-57272 GCA_013396935.1 Baryphthengus martii | reverse complement strand
GCGAGGCGCTGAGGGGTCTGTTCTTCTCATAGGCTGATCTTCGGCACCCTCTACCCTGCGTACTCTTCCTACAAGGCCGTGAAGACGAAAAACGTGAAGGAATATGTGAGTACGGCTTCGCCGTGCAGGCGCAGCGCCCGCCCTACCCTTCGCGACTGCCCCGCAAGCGCCCGGCTGTCCCCGGGGCGAGGGCTCCGCAGGAGCATCGGGTCAGCTGGGCCGCCCCAGCCCCTGCAGTCTCTGGAGAAGTTGCTGTGGAAGGGACGCTCACTGAAATGGGAGGTTTCAAACCGTGAACGTGGGCTGTTTTTTCTCAGGAGATGCTGAGTGAGAAAGGAAAAGTGGGAGAAACGCTGCGGTCTGGAAGCATCTGAAAGTCCAAAAGAAATTGTTTCCTCTAAGTTTATCCTTACACTGTGTCCTTTTACTGCTTTTTCAGTATTACTTTTAGTTTTCTTTCAAAAGGCTGAGTAATCTTGCTTAGCGTCTGACTTCCGATCAACCTCACTTACAATCTGTGTTTTCTGTTGGTCAAGACTTCATCCTCCTTCCCTTATGGAATCGTTTCCCCTACTCTGTCTCTGTCTACACCATTGTTATAATTACCATATATAAAATACCAGATGCTTTTTAGTGATGTGATGTGTCATCTTCTTACAGAAGGGGTATTATTAGTTGATCAGTGGAGACCAGAACTATTTGGCGTATGGGTGGGATGAGTTTTTGTTTATCTACAGTGAGGGATAACCTGATGGATAAGAGAGGCAACGTGGGTGAATGGGCCGTAATTTGTCAGTACTGCTTTGTGGTGCAGTCTGAGACTTTTCATCCAACTGGTTCTGTTTGCTCCTTACAAAATGACACATCAACAAGTATTGTACGATACAGTCCTTTCTTTTTTTTTTTTTTTTTCCCTCATGCTGCTTCAGTCCTCTGGAATTGCCCAGATATTTCCTATGTGTTGGCTTAAAGTTCAGCCCACTGGTTTTTGAAGGCTGTGCCAGCTGAGATGAGTGTCTCACTCACAGAAGACAGCTCTACAAACCACAACATCTGGCTGAAGTGTTTGCGGTTTTTTTTTTCAGTATTGGTTTCAGCAGAAAAGTTAAATTATGAGTGTTCGGGAGTTATTGATAACTGATACAGTGTTTTGAGTGACTTCAAGGTTTGTTAATAGTAATACTGAAAACTGAAAACATGAAACTATCTGAATAATTGCATGATCCAGTGACTTTGTAGTGGCCTTTGAAGGTATATATGAAGTAGTATCATATTCCTATTGTCTTTGGTTTTCCGGCCCTCTTTGCTTCTCATTGCCTATGATCTTCATTTGTTGCACCAAATGTGTAATTTTTATACTGAATTTTATTCTGGCTCGAGAGCGTCTGTCACCAAACGATCATGTTCCAGTTACAGAATCCGTGTTAACTTTAAGACAGACTCACATTTCAGAGTTTAAATTCTTTTATTGAGAACTTGAGGGGGAAAAAGTAAAGTGGCATTTTTATAGCATGCTCAGTCAGGAGCTCAAAGGCCTGGTAAATATGGAGCCTGTGAATTTGTAAGCATTCTTTACAGTAAAAACCTGCTTATTTTCTGTGATTAGGTTAGCTGTTGGTATATATAAATGCTGTGTTTCCTTGAAGAATGTAAATGTTGTATTGATCTTTATTTGTTTTTTGATTGATATTACCTAAATTGCTCTAAGACTTCCCTAATCTGATGGTGCAAAAGAAATGAGATACAGTACTTGAGTAGCACAAAATTTTCTTAACAATAATATCAACTAATCACCTGGTTGTAAATTCCCCTGAGGCTGATGTGGAAAATTACGACCTTCATTTTTGGAGTTTGTTTAACGCTTCATTGATACAGTTTTCTTGAAGTAGACAGTTCTGGATTGCTGCAGCAGAAAAATTTCTCTTGGTTTTATTTTCAGTGAAAAAAAATTGAGTTGGTTCAAGAAAATGTATTTGAACTACTAAAACTGATCTTATATATAAATTATTTCTTCTTGAGAGGACTACATCAGAAGTAAGCATTTAGATATCGAACTGCTTAATTCGCTTGTCTTTGGAGGACTTCTTCCTTATCAACGTAGGTGGAAAGATGGGGAAAAAACAATTTTGTTAAACATAGGAAAGGGGGCCCGTGTCTATTCAAACCGTTACTCATGAAAAGTCAGAGCAAAAACTTGAATGCTGTGCTGCACATTTTCAAAGCCAGCTGTATCTATGTACTACTTGCTCGTAGTGCTTAAGAACCAACATTGGTGGGGGAGAAAGATCTTACAGGTGTATCTGTGCTGTAGATTGAGTTGACACAGACCAAGCTACCACGAGCAGTCCATCAATGGCACCTGAGTACAAGTGCAAGTTTACTCTTCTCCCCACCGTGATAGACATTTATGATAAGTCCTTGAGCAGCTGTGACAAACTACTTCTAGTAGCTCAGAGTGTTTTAAGAGTTACTTACTTTCTTTTTACATGTGTTCTTCAGCTGTGGTCAAATCTACATTACAATTATGCTTTTGCATTTACTGAATTTCTTTAGGTTTTGGTGCAAGCTGGGGAGACTACATATGTGCAGTTAAATGAATTTTATGGTCTTCAGCTTGAGCAGCAAAGACCTGACTCTTTTTTAATGGATTGAAAAAAGTATAGCATGGTTTGGCCCTCAGTTTTTTAAGATGCTGGTAAATCTGTGGGTTGCAAACCTCATAAGAAAAAAAAAAATTAGTGATTCTTAAGATCCCTCTGCTTTCTGCTCTTCTAGTTTCTGATCATCTGCAGTTCAGGGGCTTCTAGAGCTAGAAGTTGAATTCTAGTTTATTGAAGAGCTATATTTCTTTTTGTCTGTAGAGCGTAGAGTGAAGGGTGGCAGGAGGAGACAGAGGGCAAGAGACCTGTATCTAATGTCAAAGATGTGAACACGCAGTTTATTTAAACGGTAACAAAGCAATGATTCTTATTCTTCTCAGTTCCTCTTCTAATACTCCTGAGCATTCTGTTAGCAGAATGAAAAAGTCTAAGGAAGACCAACTTACGGTTTTATCAGACTGTCTACGGTGACCACATGAGAGTGGCATGAGCTAACTTACATAACCACAATAGTTTTCACTAAGAAAAAGCAGATACTATATGTTCGTTACTCTGTATTTAATGACAGGTAGCAACAAAATGTCAACTGGAGATCAATCAGTATAGATCCCCTTCTGAATTCTTTAATCGGCACATACCTAATTCCCTGGATAGAAAAGTATCTTCTGCATGTTTTGTCATCTTATTATTCACAGTCTCTTCCAGATCTTTCATGAAGGTGAGAAGCACAGATCCTCAACACTGATTCCTGTGGGATTCCATTGGTAACTTTCCTCGTTGTGGAAAAAGTGGCCATTTTTTTTTAACCCTTTGTTTCTTCTCTTGTAACACATTGTTAATCCTCAAAAGTCCCTTCCTTTTAGTCCTTGACAGTTTAGTTTCTTTGAGTGTTTATTTAGACCTGTTGGAAACTTTATAGAAACTCTATACACTCTGCCTGAAAGGGAAGCACTATAGCATTCTTCTAATGTTAATTGCTTTTATTATTATTGCCTTCATTTTGCCTAATACTGAAGTAAGATTTACTGGTTTGTGGCTTCTCTGAAATCTCTCTCCCACTGGAATCCATGTTTGCCATCTTTCATTTGTCATTATTTACATACTTTTTCATACAAGAGCTGATTTATGTTGCTACATTGAAGACCTAACCGTTCATCTAATACAGTTGCTTTAGAAGTCCAGGAAGTGAGACCTAGTACTGTTCAAACTGCTGATAAAAAGGAGGAAAAAAAAAAAAAAAAAGAGGACGAGAGCGCCATAAGATACAAGTTTTACTACTTTCTATTGTGCAAAAATTGCACATACAGTGGAAATAATTTGGGCTACTAACCACTACCTTCAAAACCATCCATTGTGTTAGAGGGGTTGGAGGCAGCGTGATTTTACTGAGTCTTTTAGAAGGTTTTGGAGGATCTTTCAAAACATCATGAAATTTTCCAGCATGTGCAAGCTTGGGAAGATAGCTGCTTTTATAACTTCACTTGCTTTAACAAAAGACTGTCACTGAACTATTTGTGCAGTTTTAATATACGGGTTAATGTGTGGATTTAATATGTGGAACTTCCTTGATTCGTTTCAATTCTCCTTTCCCATTTCCGATGACACTGAGTGTCAAGTTTCTCTTAGCAAAGGTGACCTCCTTTTTCCGTTTATCTACTACTTATGCTTATTTTTACTTTTGAACAGCATAGAAAACTGACGGTTTCTTCCCTTTAAAGTATCAACTCCTCTGCTGTTGAAAATTTTTGGGTGGTGTTTTTTTGTAATTCAGATTATTCCTCTTTAAGAATAATTGCCCTGTAGCTGAAAGACTTGTTACAAGAAAAACAGAGTGTGAGTGTGTGTTTGTATTACGGGGAAATTATTTTATGTTTGCTTTGAAAGAAATACCCACTGCTCCAGAGAAGGATGTGAGGAAGTAGGGAGATGGATGATAGGCATACGAATGTGCCATAATAGCCCAAAGTACACTTTATAATCTATATTCAAGACCTTAACCAAGAACATTAGGCTGATGCAGCATGTTCTTTGCTTTCTTACTTCTCTTACTGAGCCTTTATTTAAAAAGAAGAGAGAAATACTCATGTAATTTCTGAGAGTAATGATTAAGGCAAAGAATACTTATTGATGAGTTAGAGCAAAATACTGTATCTGTTGTTTTGTTGTGCCTTTTTTTCTTCCCAATAAAAAAAATACTTTGAATCAAGAAAATAAAGGGCTGCAATTGGAACTAAACTTTTGCATATGTGTATATGTTTATTGCAATAATCATGATTTATGAAGAACTCTAACTTCTTGGAGTGAACTGCTTGCTCTTTTTGGGTAGCTTATTTGGGACTTTTAACACTGTTGCATCATGATATTGCTACAGGACATGCATTGATGCGTTTATTCTGTATGCATTTATCTATTCAGAGCACATTAATCCTACATGTTTTCCCAAACTATAATGTACCATTTGGTATGCGACCCTCTCCATTACTTCTGGTATGCCTTCTAGTTTAATTCGTCTTAATATGTGGAATTGATGAGTCATTTTTACTGAGAATACATTTTGCTTTTTTCTGGCTTCTGGTGGATGTCCATTGAGTAACTGCTCTTTTGCAGGTGAAGTGGATGATGTACTGGATTGTGTTTGCCTTTTTCACCACTGCAGAAACACTCACAGACATCGTTCTTTCTTGGTGAGTTCGTTGGCGGCATGGGTTTGGGTTTTTTTTTTTGTTAGTATGTTTGTTGTTTTTTATTTTAAAGAAGAGAGGAGTAGTGTTAAGATGCTAACAATAAACTACCTTTTCTTTAGGAATTTTCAATCCCTATGAAGAATCTGCAGGTTTGCAGATATTGTGGGTAGTAGCTACTGCCTTAGCTTATTCATCTCCTATACTTGCAGACAGTTAGGATAAATATACAGTATCTGTAAGAGGATCTTCATCCACTTATAAAATATTTTTGACTAGCTGTTAATGTAAACTGGTAACATTTGAGAAATGCGGTTTAAATAACACTTTAAAAAGGGGTAGAAGGAAGGGACCTGTTTTACTCTGCGAGCCTGTTGTGTGGAGGAGCAGATCAGATGCATGTCTGTGCTCTGAGTGCTGTTTTGCATGATGAAATTCTCTTCCAGTAGCCGGGGTGAAGTGAAGTGGAGTCCGAGGAAGCAGGGTCTTAATCCTTTCAGTGCTGTGTGTCATGCTTGGCAATATGGAGGCCTGCAAAAATGACAAGTCGTCATTACATGTCATCAGCTGAACCTTTGGAACAGGATATCTTCAGTTTCTTCATTGCTTTAGTGTCTGAGCTGTGCATACATCTCTGAAAGAATACTAGCCAAGAGTTGCATCTTTTAAAGAAACATGAAATGGCTACACATGCCTTACAAGAGTGCTCAGGAGTTTTGCCTCTTCCTGCATAAACTTTGAAAAGCAGCCAAAGATCTAATAAATGCAAGATCTTTGGCTTGTTCGCTTATTTAAAATGGATCACTGAAAATGGGAGTCTCTTGCTGCTAATGGAGACAGAAGAAAGTTTGCATTCACTTATTTCAATCTGTGCTACTCTATCTTCCCAGAGGCTTTATTGGGTAAGACTTAGAGATGAAAGACTTGCACGCTGCCTACTCTTTTACACTGATCTTCGTTTCGTGTGTTATCTGAGAAGTACCTACTGGAAGTTTCAGAAGCTGAGCCATCAGCCTTAGCAGGAACTTGAGATTTTTTGAGATACGTAGTTGAAAATCTTGGAAAATGAGAGGGGAAACTAATGTAATGTTAACATCCAGTGGATACTCTCTGAACAAACTTTGGAATGATGAGAGTAGCTATCAGATTGTAATTTGGTGTGTTTGCAGGGCTGAGAGATGCCCTGTTTATGGAGTATTCATGGCTATGGATGAAAGACTAAATGAGAATCGAAGAAGGTATGTCCTAGGATTCCAAAGAGAGTTCTACTATTCTGACCTGATATATCAATTCATTTTTTTTTCTGAGCCTTTACCTTGCCTTTGCTTTTTCTGCCTGTGCTGCTTTCTACCAGTTATCTCCATCTGTCTCTATACTGATCTTGATTCCAGTACTCCATCTTGCTCTCTCTCTCTCTTGTTTTTTTTTTTTTTTTCTTTCCTCTTTCTCTCAGGTTTCCCTTTTATTTCGAGCTGAAAATTGCATTTGTGATTTGGCTGCTCTCCCCTTACACCAAGGGCTCCAGTGTCCTCTACAGGAAGTTTGTGCACCCAACGCTCTCCAGTAAGGAGAAGGTACTCACTTGTTCTTAGAATATAACTGACACGTCTGGGAGCTAACTGACTTCTGATTCAGTTATCCCACAATAACAACTGAAATGCTTGGATCATGCTTGTGTTGACATTAATGGACATAGAATGATTCTGTTTCTGACAATGATGTCATACTGCAGCTTACTGACGATTGTAATGTAGCCAGTAGCTTGCCTAATGCTTAGAAAGCATGTTTGGCTAACCCAGTGTCATGAGCCCTTATAGTCACTGTCAGTCGTTAAGCTCTTTGAATCACGATAGGAGCAGCATGTTCTGTAGCCGTGCTTTTTTTTCACATTGTCAGTATAAGCAACTGCTTTGTTTCAGTCGTTACATTTGGAAATACCATACTTTAAGTAAAAATTGCATTTGCAAGCTTTTTGCAAGTAGCAGAGAAACTGCAGTTATGTGGTCCGTCACAAGTGATGCTTGTAGCTTGGAAAAATGTATCCAGATGAGCTTTGGGCTTTTAAGGGTGATGGTGGGGAGACTTTGATTATGTTTGTAACAAGGAGCTGAATGCTGTGTTCCCCCTTGCCTTCCTAGGAAATTGATGAATACATTACTCAGGCTCGTGACAAGAGCTATGAAACCATGATGCGAGTTGGCAAGAGAGGGTTAAACCTTGCTGCCAATGCAGCAGTTACTGCAGCTGCAAAGGTAATGCAACACCTTCTGCAACATTCAGGAATTCCCCAGCAGTTTAGTTTTGTGTGCCAGAAATTAGTGCTGTGGGTCTTCTAGGGCTGCTTGTATTTGTGGCACCAATCTACTTTTCCTTTCCGCCTGCTAGCCTCGCGATTAACCCCATCCTTTGCCTTATGAAAAGTGGAGGGAGAGTGAAATGGATTTTGCTTTAACTTCTTCCCTGTTGATCTTGGGAGCATACTTTTCTTTTTTCCTTATGTTTTTTTTTTTCTCAGACTACCCTAGTGAGGAATAGGGAACCTTTCCTCTTCTTCTGCATGATCCCATGTGAGATGATCTTGGTAAAGGCAAGGTACCCTTGAACCTAATTTTTATATCCTCTTAGGGCCAGGGAGTTTTGTCAGAGAAGCTGAGAAGTTTCAGCATGCAGGATCTCACTCTGATCCGGGATGAAGATACTGTGCATATGCAAAGCCACGAGCCACAGTTGCACCCTTCTAGTGGGAGTCTTCTTGAAACCGTTGAGGATTCAGGTACAAAACATTCCTGCTGGGCCATTGTGTGAGGCCTCATATGGTGAACCAGGAGGGGATGAGGACTAGACTTTTCATGCACTGGGTCTCAGGACTCCAAGATTCCAAATTATCTGGGAGAAGTTGCATTGTCTTCCCTAGTCCTTTACCATTTATTAACACATCTCTGTACTTTTTGATTATTATTCTTATACCTTAGCTTCCTGTTACTCTTCAGGAGAGGAGAGCAATGTGGCACAGAGGCCTAATGGAACCCCCTTGGAGACTAAAACAGACCCATCAGATGAAGATGCAGGAGATAAACTTCCTAAACGTACCCAGAGTCTCAAAACTCCTAAAAAGATGATGAAGGCTGAGGTGAGCTGGTGTGTAAATTATTTCCAGCACAGACATTGATTTCTGAACTTTGTTGCTCTGGCTTCGTAGTCTTGACGGTTTTAAAAGCTGCTTATATAAACTTTATTGGACTAAGTCTTTGTCTAGTTGGGTCCTACATCAGAGACTTGCCTTCTACTTGTTATGCTTGCCTCTAGCTTTTGTATTTTTGTCCTGCCTGTAAACCTCTGTCATAAGCCAGAACCCAGATTTGCTTTCATTCAGGTTTTGCGCTGAAGGCTGGGGCATTAGATTTTTTATTTTTTTTTAATGTGCTGTTGATTATATCCTCTGTCCTGTCTGTTACAGTCTGAATATGTAATACTACTGTACTGTTTATCCCTAGGACAGCTGCTTTCTCCTCATCTAAAATGCAACAGTTCTGTACCCTCTCAGGCCTTCATGGACTTCTACGTATTGGATATGGGACAAATGTCATTTCCCTCTCCGCACCACTCCCTACCCTCCCTGCTCCTCTCCACCCCGGGACTTTGTCTTGGAGTTTGGGTAGCTCATCATTGTTGAGCTGTCCCCTCTGTATGTCCATGTGATGATCCAGGATACTTACAGCCATTCAGATGGAACATGAGCTATATGTATTCTTATTATTAAAGCAAACTTTGAGTGAAAATAAATTCAGTTGTGTCCAAGAATCATTTTAGCTTAACAGGAATTTTTCTTTTTTTTTTTTCAGTTATTGGTATGTTTTCTAGGATAGGCTTTTCAAGGTGCTGCTTTCCAGGTTTTGACTCTTACTTGAATGTTTCTTGTGGTTTGATTTATACAGGAAAAAGTTCTTCTTCCTTTTTTGTGAAGTTGGGATCCTATTTGCTTGATTCAACATGGACTCCTAATTTTATTTTTCGTTTATATTTAAGATAAAAAGTGCTGTATGACTGGTTCACATTGTCAAGCTTTTCAGGCTAAATATTAAATAATTTGGAGGAAAATAATTGCTTAGAACGTCATTTAAAGTCATACTGTTAACCTGATTTTACAGTGTGCAGTACACTTCTGCATGTGATTAAGTACTTTTTGTAACAGAATCACAGGTACTTAAGGTTGGAGGGGACCTCTGTAAATCATCTAGTCCAACCCCACTACTCAAGCAAGGCCATCTGGAGCCTGTTTCCCAGGACCACATCCATATGACTTTTGAGTATCTCCATGGATGGACATGTATGTCTAAATAGGTATTTTAAATCAGCCTGGATCTTTTTTTAAATTCCCAAGGCGTACTTTTGAGTTGACCTCTCTGCTTTCTTCTCTAGCTTATTAGACAGGAGCAGGGAAATAAAAGGAACAGAATTTGATTCCAAGCTTCCTTGTGAAGAATTTTTAAAGTGAACTCACTAAAAGATAGTAATAACTCTTCTATGCTGTTTATTTTGAATGCAGCAGTTCTGATAAAGCCCTTTGCAGTCATATTGTTTTTTATGCTCAGTCTGTTTGGATCAATGCATTGCTGATCATAAATGCACTGTTCTTGCCAGTATCTAGGATGAAAGACGCTGGAGTAAGGTGTGCAAACTAGTTCACGATGCTTCTACATCTTTCAGAAAACAGCATTTGAGATGGCAGTCAAGAGAAAAGTTATAGCAGTGTAATGTTAAGTGAATGTTACCAGTTAGAGATATCACTATGTCTATTCTTTTGTTGAGACAGCTGACTTTGGTTTTATTATCACGCTTGTCCTGTTTTAGAGTGTATTCCTCTCCTGGATGCTCAGATGGATATGCTCAAAGTGATTTGCTTACTAACCAAAACCAAATGGAATGTTTAAATAGCCTTTTTGAAACAAGGATGACATGAATAGGGTCGTCATGTTGTAGTTCTTTTGTCGTGTTTTCACTCCGCGTTCTTGCGTGTTTCTGCTAGACGTTGAGGTGTTAAAGTCAACTAACCTAAAATGCCTTTTTCTTTCTCCTCAGCTTCCAGTAAGAAGTGTGAAAGCCCGCCCTAAGAAGAAAGCTGCAAGCTCTCTTGCTTCTGGCGAGTCATCCTAAGGAGACCTCCCCCTCCCCAGCACCTGTCTGTGTCCCGGGATTTGCCTGTCACACTTGAGGAGAACTCCCCAAAGGAAGGGAGCTGCGATTCATGTACATAACAGATACTGCTTTGTAGAGCTCATTCCAAGGCAAGGGGGAGGCTGGGATTCAGAAAATGGAGTAGAGGATACACATCCTCAGGAATTTTTTCCTTTTCATCTCTCTGTTGGAGGGAATGCTGATATGTCTGTACATAGCCTGTTGCTTTGGAATTCCCACTGTATAACCCTAGTTGGGGAGATTTTTTTTCTGGAAGAACTAGCTAGGGTTAGAGACAGCCATTGCACAGAAGCTGGAAAAATATTAAGACACTGGAGTTCCACAGGGGTGGATGGCTCCCCAAAATGTCTTATCTTGCTCTGGGTATTCTGCGGCTGGGTGTTGTTAAGAAGTGCCCACTGTGATTCATCCTCCTTAAGAGTAGACCATACCTGTCATGTCCATCCCCTTTGAGAAGGTGACTGAAATGATGTGTGCTGAGTGCTGTCAAACATAAGGGACTAGCTTATGGGAGGAGTAAGCTTGATTCGTGTTACTAGTACTGGAAGGTGAAGAGATTGGGGTTAATTTTTTTCTGAAAGATGAAAGGAGGTAATTGAAAAGCTGAGTAATTAAGAAAACGTGCTGTTATATGCACATGTGATAGAGTAGGTACAGGTATCTGTAAGAGTTAACTAGGAAGTTTAGCATCATTGAGTTTTTGGCTCTTTTTGAAGCTGCTTGAGTTTTATTTCAGGTTCTGCTTTTCACTTTGATTCCTCTGAGAGCATCAGAGTGTGGCAAGTACCATGGAGTAGGAAAAGTTGGCAGGGAAACTGTTGCTTTGCCATTTAGTGGTTGAACTCTGTGTCATCCTGATGCTTGTTACTATGGACAAATTATTTCATTCTAGCAGATGTCTGCAGAAAATCTGGCTCAATACAGTCTGAAGGCATACTTGAGAATTTCAGAAGCCCTTATCTCTCAGGTTTAGGAGATCCAGTCCTCAGGGCATGAGAACTGATAAATAGCTGATGTATGAATTCTGCTAATTCCAGGTTCCCATTTATGGGGGATAAAGAGCAGGGAGTAGGGCACAATACTGTGATTAATCAGTCCCCTTGCTTTATGCTACTGCAGCCCTTGCACAAATTTTGTCTGGCCATGTGCCATGTTTATCAATGTCCTGAGACTTGAGTAACATGTAACACTTGGGACAGAACTACACTGAATGTAGAATATCTACTGGGGGAGTGAAAGTGCAGTGCTGCAGAGAAAATTTGCATCATGCTTGATGGTCTTAATCTTTACTGAAAGTAGTTGTCAGAGGAACCTGGCTCTTCTTTCCCTTCCTTACTGAAGACCATTCTTAGCTCTAGATGCAGGCGTTTGTGTTTGTCCACATCTCTTGCTGTCACATTTCTGAAATCATGGTGTATTATTCACAATCCCAGTACTTTGCTGTTGATAATGTTTATAAGCACTTCTGCAAGTAATGTTCCACAAGTATTTCTGTCCTAAGGAATAGCCCTTCAAAAATTTGTAAAGTTGAAGTTTAGAACTGAATTTTTTCTTCTTTCCTGGTGGCAAATTGTTATGAATTAACTAATTATTTTAGGAAACCAATGAAGTTGGCTTTACTCTTATTTTAGCTTCTGAAAACTGAACTCTTGACAGACCATGTCAGAAACTTGCATCCTGTCAGAAATACTTGTCCAAAATTATCCACAAGGCCTTATCCAGACGTGAGTAGAAAATCCTTGATTTGGCTTTGAGTTTTGAGTTTCAGGAAAAAAAAGAAGCCACAAGTATTTTCTTCTTTTTAGTTTGTTAGCAAACATTGTATATGTGTCTCACTAGTTCATGCAAAGACATGACTTGAAGCAGGAATTCTTTTTGTTTCCAAAGGAAATTCCTCTCTCCCATAGGAGGGATAGAAATCTTTACTGATTATGTGGAACATTCAGTTGTGAGGAATTCCTATCCTGGATTTTACTGTACTGAACAAGATAGAACCACTATTCTTTGTATACCAAGTATCTCTATGATCACATTTCTTGAAATGTTTTTTCTTTAACTAAAAATTTCCACAGTAAATTATTTATGTAAATCATTGAGAGAGTCTTGTTTTGGAAGACAAGAATTGATTAGTCTCCCCTTATGCTGATCTTCATGCCCTTTCCTTGTGCATGAGTTGTGATAGTCTCAGATTATTCAGTTTTCATACAATGACTTTCCAGAATGTTTTGTAGAACCAGTTCATTTGTAGTAACTCTTCCTGCTTTGAAGCACAGGAAGAATTTCTGAAGACTCGGTTTTGGCATTTAGATTTACCTTTGTCTTCCTGAGCTAGGTTCTGTGCTAAGTATCTTTTACTTAGCATTGATGCTTGATGTCATGAGCCTATAGGTAAGTACAGGTCAGTCTTACTCTAACTTTTGTAGTACAGGGGAGCTAAGTGACTTCTGGTTGTAAGAGTCTGGAGTAGAGTCAGGGACTGTTGTCTAGTCTGTGATACAAAGTTGAGGATGTCAAGCAGCAGAACTTACCCAGAGCAAGAATGTCTTAGGATGGACACTATTTTCTTCTTGCAGTACAAATGTGACTGCTAGATTGTGCTCTGCTTGATCAAAGCCTCTTCAGATCTGCCAGCCACCCACGTGACCTCTTAGTGAGTTTCTAGATGTAGTTCTGCATTGGATGGCATGGTCTTAGATAGAAATTCTCTTGTTAATGAGAACGCTGAATGTGCTGTTTTGATAAAATGCTTTTATCAGCTGTTGTTCAGTGTTTTCAGTAGGAAATGCTGGAATGTAGTTTCTCTTCAGTATCATCTGTGGGCTTCATTGTGCAATTAAGCAAACGGTTAAATCTTCATCTGGCAGTGGAACCCATTGTGTTCAGTAAGTGCTTATACCCCTTTCCTAATACACCTGAGCACAGAGCAAAACATGGTAAGAGAGAATGATACTTGAAGGTTGGGAAGAGATGGAAATGGTGGTGGTAGTACATGTGCATCACACTGTGAGCCTAAAGATTGTCCTAAAATACTTGTACCATGAGATACAAAGTGAAGCTATGACTGCCTTTTGGAAAGAAATGTTGTACCTCCATGCTTTATAATACTACAACTCAGTGTTCTGCTGTTGGAAAGGAAAATAGTGAAATGTAATGACAAATGTAATGATTTGCTGTGTAGAATGGAAAAAAGTTTTCTTGCTTGACGGTATCCTCCATGGTGGGTAAGAAAAAGGAAAATGTAGAGGAGAGTACTGTCGGATTTTAAACCTTACCCTTCAACTAAACATCTTCATTTCTTACTGTTCTTAACTGAGTTTCTGATTCCGCAGCCTTACATTTTTGAGTCTGGGGGGGGGCGGGGACTGGTTCCTTCTATACTGGAATAACTTCCTTGGTAGATAGAGAGTATATGAGAGAGAGGGATACTGACGTTCTTAAAATTGCAGAGCTTGTTCTGGGGAAGCTACAGTTTCCCCCATTTTTGTGAATTGAATTCCATTCATTGTCTTTTGCAGTGCTGGCCTTTCTTTTTTATACATCTCTCTTGAAAGTGTGACTCCCTCACAATATACAGCCAAGTTACTTCTGCCTTGAAAAGCAAGATTTCTAGAGAACTTTGTATTTCCAGGAATTGTTATTTATTCTTTGTCATCTTAATCAGCAGGAAATGTAGTGCCTTAGGAGGGAAGTGGAATAACTGGAATACTCTGCTGGTTCTCTAATTTGCACACAGCACTGTATCAAGGAGACTTGCATGTTAGCTGTGAAGTGTCATTATATACCTGAGAGCAGCTGTCGAATTGAGCGATGTCCTTGTCCCTCTTTCTGATGGGGATGCTGTATCGTCACATTACTCTGCTACTTGCTGGGGAGACGCTGAATCACGTCTCTCTATGTAACTGGTCAGTACTACAAGCTTTTCTTGCTTTACCAACTAAAAATACGTGATGTGCCGCCTGGCTGAAGCATCTTGTGGTGTTGCTTTCTGAGTTGCCCTGTAAAGTCAGATATGTGGAAAACCATCAAAGTATTCTGAAGTTGTATGAGCTCCGAAGATCATAGAGTCATTGGAATTGAAAGGGACCTCTGGACATCATCTGATTCAAGCACTCTGTTCAAGCAGGGCCACCCAGAGCCAATTGCCCAGGAGTTCGTGTGTACTCTTTGTGGTCAGGAGACTACTGAATATAGTGTTTTAAGAGCTGGTATGTGCAGAAGTGCATATGGTGTACGGGGATGTGCTTTAGTGTTCCCAACGAGAAAGGATTTCTGGTCACCTTTCACCTGGAATTTGGTACTATTGCAAGAAACTACAAACAACTCGATCTTATGTTATTTATAGGTATTTTTAAGAAGGCTGGGGGCTTCAGAAGAGACCTTAAGATGTGTGCAGAGTAACTTGTGAGAACAATTGGTTTGAACAGTAAATGAAGACAATAAGTCTGAATAGCTGCTGAGAACCTGTCTTGTGATATAGAGTTAGAGTAGAAAATGGGCTGTGTACAGTACAGAGTGCGTTGTCGAGGAAATGCTGCTGACTTTCCGATCCTCATGCAATACTTTAACTCTGCTCCACAGATTAGAACCTGGTTTCTCTCTTAGAGCATCTCTCTCTCTCTGTGTCTTACTTTTCGAAGCTGGGCTTCAACTATGTTGAATATTGAGGTCATTGAGCCTTTCATGACTTAAAAGTTTGAATTTTACCTCAGCAGACAGCTGATCTGCAAGGAGGACCTAATTCTAGTATTTTGCATCACTTTGTGGTAGATCTCCAGAGGATACATTAATTGGAAATTACATAAATGCACACCCCTTTCAAAGCCTGCATGTTTGGATGAACCAAATGCTGGACTTTGCTATGCTCATATACACAGATATCTGTAGAATCTCAAAATCCAATGTTGGAATTACCAGTGCTCTATTTCTGGTGAGAACTGGAATCAGAATAACATAAAGTGAAAAGAAACAGTGGCAAATTGGCAGGCTGTTTCTTTTTTTGCAATTTTACAGGTAAATTTGGGTCTTTGCTGCTTCTTTGCCTAAAACTTTTCCATCAAAGCATTACTTCCTTGCTCTTTTTCCTTTCATGACCCCATTATGTTTCATATGTTTTCTGTTATTAAGCAAGGGACTACTTCCATTTTTCTGTTTGTGGAGGCGTGAAAAAATACTGTATTTGAGAGCTGAAATGTCGTCTTTTTTCTGTTATTTAATTGTATGACCTAGAATCGTACAGTAACTTGTACAGCAAGGCCTAAGGCTGGTTTCCCAGCTAGAATCTGAGCATCTGTCACCAATAGTATAGTTCTGGCTGAAGTATTCTTACTGCAGAACCTTTGGTCAAGAGCATTCTGTCTCTGTTAAGCCAAATAGTATTAGAAGTAACATTTGTGGGAAGGTCTGCAAAAGTGAGTGAACTCTAAAGGAGTAAAAGTTCAAATTTCCAATATATAACTGTCTGAGACTATCTAAAAGATTTGTGGCAGCAGCAGAAATGCATTGCTATAGTGACTTATCAAAGGGGGGGAATTCAATCATGTTTTGTGCAGCAGGTCAGGGAGGAGTGTCAGACTGTGTGGCAAGCATAAAAAGTTTTATATACATACAAGGGAACTAAGTTTTTATCATAAATAATGCTTAGTAACTTACCCAAAAGAAAACAAGTTGAAAATATTTGGTGACTTTATAATAGGAGGTAAAGGGCTGCCTTTTTTGGCAAAGCACCGAGCTGATGGATTCCTCACTTTTGGCTCCCCTGCTAGATTATTTCTCAAATGTTGTGAATGTCATGTAGAGCTAAATGAAGTTTTTATTTTGACATATGGCCATGAACTTATGTCTAAATTCAGGCGTACTGAGAGATGTATGAGACAACGTTGATTGAATGAAAGCCCAGTAAGAAAATGGAGAAACCGAGATAGGTCTAGCTAGGTAAAGATGACTGAAGGACCTTCCTCGAAGTTCAAAAATTAAAGACTGTGTAGGAATGCTTGGGTTTGATTCAACATTTTAATGACAAAGTTCCTGTTAGCACAGTGCTGACCTAGAGGCAACAAGGCACAGGGAGGGTTGTGAATTGCTTTTTGTCCACCAGAGGGTACAAGCATAACATAATCTCTCAAAATGAGAGTAGAGGCTTCTCTGGTAACAGTGAGTTATGACAGGTTGAACATCAGTATTTCCTATGTATGGGAGTGAAGGGGAAAGAGGTAGGGGAGAGGGAACAAACTGGGACTCTAATGGAGAAATACGAAGTAATACTGCAGTTAACCCCTGACTAAAACCCCTGTTTAAGCTTGCTAGGCTTTCTAATTGAGCTTCTTTACAGTGACACTTCCTGAAACAATAGCGTTAGAGAATAACTGTACTCAGATCTTTTTTGTTGTCCATTCAAACCATTTTCTAGCTGCCGGAGCAGCTCTGTAAATGCCAGAGTTTATGATTTATTCCCTGTCTTTTCCAAACAGTTTCCGTGTGTTCGTTTATTCAGTAGTGTTGCCCTGATTTATGGTCTAATTTTTTTTTGTATTTCCTGGTAAGAATAAGTAGTTTCCTTCATCTGGATCTATATTCTGTGAAAATAGAAGCATTTTTAATCTAAAAATACAGATGTATCTAATGGTTACTATGGTAATTTGTGACTATGGCAACAGAGAGTTAACATTCTGAAGAACAGACAGGTTCTTGCTTTTTGTTTTGTTTTTTTTTTTTAATCATATTATTTCTTAGCCATGCAAGATCATATGGGTGCAAAAGATTTTGACATTGTCTCACATAAGATTTTTATAGAAAAGCTGACACTGAGGTAGATAAAAAAAATGGCTGGATGGCCAGCCTCATAGAGCGGTGATCATTTGCAGGAAGTCTTATTTTGAGGCCAGCAGCTAGCAGCATACCCCAGGGCTCAAAACTAGGTCAAGTCCTGTTTAATAACTTCATTAATGACCCGAATGATGGGGCAGAGTATACCCTCAGCAAGGCTGCTGATAACACAAACTGAGAGAAATGGCTGATATGCCAGAAGATTGTGTAGGAAGCAGCAAGAGCTATATAGAGTATCTCACCTTGTGTCTCGAAATACATGAAAATCCTAATAAGAATGTAATGAGACAGTCTGAGATTCTTTCTGATTTTGAGGAGGAGAAGGTCTTTTATCTGCAACATCATAGATGGAGCTTATAGACTGAAGGATGATTGAAGTTAAATAAACAACATAGTGCTTTCAGACAGGTGCTAAATTTCAGCTACAAGTTGTGGATTTCCCTGACATAATTGAGACTCCACAAGCATGTAGTAATGATTTTAGAGAGTTATATATACAAGAAATTAATATTTTTGTTGAGGGAGGTAGGAATAAGCTCTCATGACTAAACCTCGTATTAAGTGAATGGCTCTCTCTGCCAACCTGGAGCTAATGTAAAGGCTCTCTACTAGCAACATCTAATGTCAGATTTATAAGGAAATGTGCTGGGTATAAGTTTAGCTAAAGCCAAATCACAGAATTTTCCAAGCTTTCTCTTTTCCATAAGCCCTATTGGGGTATCTAATAACTGAATAGAAATGACAGCATTGCTGTTACCGCTTACTAATTTTCAGCAGTGAATATCTTGAATGAAATAGCTTTTACATGCAGTTTAGATTCT
>VWZK01012980.1:20111-39122 GCA_013396935.1 Baryphthengus martii | reverse complement strand
TTTTTTTTTTTTTTTTTTTTAAAGCTAGCTGTTACGGTCGTTCTGCATGTGCCACAGGAATGCAGCAACTGATTAGTAGAACCACTGTGGTACTCAAGGGCTATTACCTCAGAAGAGGGAAGACAGAGAAAAGGCCAGACCAAACTGAATCGCTTCAGTTAGTCTAGTCTCTTGTCACTGATACTGCTCAGTTTATTTGATGACCAGTGGGCAGTCTGGAATTAACAGACACGTTGGAAAAGCCTCTTCCTGACACTGGCACTTTTTTACCCATGCTCTGAAGCACAGTGATGTTAACTGACTGGGTTACTGGAGTTTTATTGAAAGGAGGAGTTTGAATTATTTCACCAATTTTCTTGTAGAGTCATTAAAAGTCTAGCCACCTGCTGCAGTATAGTGACTGAAATGTAGAAAACCCTAAGGCATCCTAATCTTGTGTTGTGCTTGCTTTGCTACCCAGACTTTTTGTAGGCATTTTTTTTACATCCTCTTTTGTGAAGACCATTAAAAGTCACGTATTACCTCTTTGATATCTTGCTCTTTGGCTTTCATTTAATTTCTCCTATTTCAAAGGGCCCATTGTTTTTCTTCCATTTCTCCCCAGAGTACGATACAGGTTTTATTGATGCAGATGTGCTTTCATTCCACAGGGTGGCAGCTAATCCTTATTTCCCTTCTTGGTTATTTTGACGTTTCTCCTAGAAGCAGCTTTCCTGGCCAAGTTCCTCTCCAAGGCATAAGGGTCATGAACTTGTAAATACAGCCCGTTTGCTGGAGTTAAAGAATACTTGGAAAAGCTTATTATGTTGTGTCTGTTCAGGCTATATCAACTTGCTGAAGATTGTAGTAGCTGACAAGACAAAAAAAAGCATCGTCCAAGGACTAAATTTTCAATATTACATATTGCTACTGTTCTACATGGGTCTCTCTTGTAACTAGTGCTCCAAGTGTAACTGAACACGAGTATATGGTAGCACCTCTAGACAAAAGTTCCTTTCATGAAGGCTTAGTTATTGATGTGGGTGGGTAGGGGAGAGAGGTTTTGGAAGCTCTTTATTCACTTTTTAATTCCAGTTTATTTTGACAGATAAATGTCTCGGATAATCTGAATTGAAATCTCTGTGTGTCATCAGAATAGGTTTATAGGTTTATGAGTTGCAGGTATGGCTTTTTGTTGTTGCTAGTGAGTTTATATAGTTTCCTCCCACCCCCTGCCCCAGTTTCTCATTATTGATACCTGTGAATATTTTTATTTAAAAGGCTGGTGTTTTCTTATCTTCTCAAACTATGCTCCTAAATTGTTTTAATTTATCTCCATGTCCTTATATGTTTAGTCTTCTGCCTTTCTCCCTCACCGTTGTTGAATAAAGATATGAAAATTAATACAGAGTCCTGCTATTTCTGCCACATAAAAATCAAGACAAGTTTGAGAATCTGGTTTGTCCCGGCTTTGTTTTCTCTCTTAGGTGTTGCTACTCCATTAGGTTGGGTCCACTTCACAGCTGTTAACTGAGGACTTGGATTCATCTTACAGGTGTATTTAAGTGGCCCTTTTGCTCCTGTAGGTACAGATCACTATAGAATCAAATACTGTTACTGTTACTGCTACATATCTGGGAGACCAGCTGCAGATTAACTTCTGGGGAGGAGAGAGGATGAAAAGAATTTATATGTGCAAAGTTTGAGAATGGTCAGTCTGTTTCTGGATGCATGTGCAGAAGCATGAATGTTTAGTCAACACTACATAGCTACTATACCTAAGCATTAGATTGATGAGGAAGTAATTGCAATCTTGCAGGGCACGTAGCAAGAACTCAGCTTACTTACGAAAAAGCCTGTGATGCAGACAGACACAGGATGTGTGACATGAGAAAAAAATGGGCTGTAAGAAGAAATTTTGGTGGTTGTTATCAACGGCTCTTCCTTCACAGGCCCTGCGAATAAGTAAAGTAGATAGTCAGGACTAGCAGTTGTAGCGACTGGGATAAGAGAGGAATTCAGCTAGCAGGGTTCCACTGGCTTCTTTCTACTTCATGTTTTGGATAATACTGAGGCAATGGACTGTGGTCTCCAGCTGAGACTTAACAGCAGTGAAGGATTGAGTCTCTGGTTTTGCTTGAGTTGAAATCCTTTTTGACTTTGAAATGCAGCCTAGCTTTTTTTTTGTTTCCTTTTTCTCCCCCGCTAAGTGCAGTTTTCTTTTGGGACTCTCGTGTAGGTGGGGTCTTTCTCTTCCTTGTCCTTGCTGACAATTTTTCCTGACAATGTTATGAATGTCAAACCTGCCAGCCTTCTGCCTCTGTGGATGTCCTCATGAAGGAGGCAGATGTGCTGTTGCTTCTCTTTCAGCTGGCTCAGAGTTGACAGTCTCAACCCCAGCAGTCAAAAGCTGAAATGTTGATGGAGTAAATAGAAGGTGTTAGTCTGTATTTCTGGGCATATGCAAAAAAAATATTATGCGCTTATTTTGCTCTCTGTATGTCTGTAACATTTCATTTCCCCACTTTTCCCAGAGGACAAGTATATATTCATGTATTCATTGTACACTCAAAAATGGTACAACAGCACTTGACCTGTGCAGAATGATTACAGGAGCAGTTAATGAATTGCACAGGTTTGGATTTTGAGTTTGCGTGTTTATTAGAACACTGGTGACCTCTTCTCCTGGGCTAGCAATGCTGAAGTACCGCTGAATTTGAGAGTTGTAGGTGATAGGTTGGAGGCGATTGGCAAGGAGCTTAGTCTGCTAGTACAGCAACGGAGAAAATACTTTGGGATTCCTGAGATTATTGTCTGGTCAGGAGCATTCATCCTGGTTTATGAAGTTGACTCACTAGAGCCATCATTATTTAATAATGTGGATAACCATGAGGCTTTGGAACAACATTCTGCACACTCAGTAGATCTGTGCAATTCTCATCAGTCTGACTTTCCATAGAATGAGTACAATTACCTGTTCTGAGCTGGTGTGCTTTTTTTTCCTAACAGTTGGAGGAGGGGTGATTTGCGTTCTTCCTGGCATATCCAAACTATTAGAGTTGTTTCTAAATCGTAAGTGTAATTTGGCTACCTAAGACATGGACCAAAATGAAAACAAGGATACAAAGCAATGAAGAGTCTTGAATCTGATGCATTTGTGTTTCTGCCTTTCATTTGACACGTGAAACTAGGCCTCTTGTTCTTTCTAATGGGCATGTTATGGGCAATGATCAATGAAACACTGAGTTTCATTTAGAGCCTCTTAGTCTACTGGCTCAGGAGTACAACAGTATATCTGTGGTGCTCCTAGTTTTAAAAATGTGTATTAGTTGTTATATTTCTTATAATTGTTCCCAGCAATTTGGCTGCTTTTTATCTAACCTGTTTTGGTTTGCTTGCATGTACTTTATGAAAAGTTTTTCTTAGATGGTGTGAAGTGGGTGGAGACACATTTGAAATGGATGCATGTAAAGAAAAGGTTCAAAGATTCTACAAGAGGAATTAAGCATTATTTCGGGGAATGTCTGTTTAAACCCTCCAAACAGCTCTTGTGCATTTTTATATATTTGTGAATTACAGGTGAAGGAAGCAAAAACTTTCAGTTCCTTAGCACGAAAGAAGTAACTATCACTCTAAGCTCCCAAGAAAGCTGAAACAGTGAAACATGTGCTAACTGTGGACAAATGAACACAGCTTTTTCAGCTAAAACTTTATTCTCTTAATCAGAACAAGTTCTTCAGCACACAAAGTAACTGTGATTATGCATGTCAAAACGTTGGGTTTTTTTGATAGATAGGAGCATTGTGGTTGCCAGTAAGAATGCAAACATGCTGTTGCTATGGAGCTTCTGCCATCATCATAGTAAAAGACACTGAAGATGCTACCATACTCAGCTTGCAGAAAAAGAAGTCATAACCTTGGTTGTTTTGTACAGAATTCATTAATTATGTACTCTAGCAGTGAAATAGGAGAAACAGTCCCACCCAAGTAGTTTGGATTCTTTTCAGAAAGTGAGCTAACTCATGTGCTGGGATTGATGGCAGATTTCCATGCAACAAGAAAGCAAAAGCAAGAAGCAGGGAGAGAAGACTTTATCAATCAGCATGTAGGTACAGCAAAGCCAGTGACCAAGAGGAACATAGATTGGTTGAATTAAGTCACTGTACAAAGATGTACACATCTGTGGTAAAAGGAAAACACCCACCCTGAAGAAGAGTTAAACACAAACAATTAGAACTATGAAGTCTGGAAAAGCTGGCCTGTTTAGAGCTAATCAAAATGGAAGAAAGAAGTAATCAAATACATTATTTTGTTTAAGTTACTCATTTAATCCTAATTTGACACTCGTTCCTATAACGCCTACATCTCAACCGTGCATGACAAGTGGATTTGTGGACATAGAAGAAGGTGATATTGTACTAAACTTTACATACCTAAACCTTTAAATGTCCTTATAAAATACACTCTGATTGGAATTTTGTGCATTTTGCCTGGATCCTTTTTTATACAGAAGTGTTTAGTAATGAACATAGACTCCTTAAAAGTAGAATGACCTTCTCCCTGCATGTGAGGTTATGCAACTGAATCTGTGATCTTTTCTTGTTGCCATAATATATATCAAATATTCAATATATATCAAATATTAATCCAGTGATTTCTTATTGCTCAGTACATCTTGTTTTCTAGAGTTCTTTAGTTCTTTCCAGGTGATTAAAGACGTTATTTCTTCTTGGAAGACAGTACTTTCAGGTCTCTTTTTTATTTTCTTTTTCTTTTTTTTTTATTTTTTTAATCCCTCTTTTGTTGCCATGACTTTTCTTTAGCCCCCTAATGATGTCATCCTGTACCCTTGAAATCAAAAGGAATTTAGCTGTTACGTATTGTAGATTCCTTTAGTTTTCATATCTGTTCAACAGCTTTTACACTGCATCTTAATTTGTGTTATTTGTGGATTTAATGTATGATTCACTAGTGACTGAAGTGTACCAGGTTTTAAAGTATTCTGCTTGCTTCCCTTTCAACACCTTTGTTATCTTTGTAGGTCTTTCTCAACATAATTGTTATCTCAGAAAATTAAAAATCTCAATATATAATTAAACGTCTTAAAAGTTCTTAATAAAATTACTCTGTTCCTTTCCTTCTGAAATTTCCTGTGAGGAAGCTTAAACTATATGATTTCATGTCATATATAATATGCATACAATGCATTTATTCCAGCATTCTCAGAAATCATTTCCTTTCATCATGTAGGTGCTTATTATGTGACTAAAGCTTAAAAGCCAATACCACGTCTTCCTTGGTGTCTGTGAGTGTACTACTGGCCTCTGTCATGGAGTAAATTCTGCCCAATTGTTCTTATTTGCCTGTATTGAATGCATAGGGCTTTGACTCCCCCACTCTAGTTACTTTCATAAATATGTTTATACGTTTACAGTATGTTTACTAAGAAATAGCTCATGTAGGAAGAATGTGTGTAAGGTCCCGGACTGCTACTTAACAGTGGATCCCATGATTTCTTTTATCTTTCTCCCTGTTCTATTTTACTGTGAATTGAAGGATGACTTGTAGCAGAATCACTTACACACAAGACACAGACTGGTACCTTCCTATCTGTGGCCTGCGGGGACAGTTGCTGGATGTTGAGAGATATGAGGAGGCATTCATTTTCTTGAAATGGGCCTTTTCCATTTAATAGCATTTTAATTTGTGGTGAGACTAGTCTCTAAACTCTGCAGTGTTGTGAAAACCAAAATTAGTCTGCAGCTTTATGCTTGTTTTGAGACTTCCAGTTCTTTTACATGTCTGTTTTGCCCGTTACTAGCCCTGTTCTAAACACAGCTTTTTCCTTGATCTGCTACATGAAACTTGACAAGCAAGGAACAAAGTTCATTGATTTAACGGTACAGAGATCTTATTTGCATAATTCTTTAGCTTCACTGTTACACACTATGCACCTGAAAATTTGACATTCTTTTTTTTTTTTTTTTTTTTCTAACTGTGGTGAAAAAGAAAGAATTAAACATGGGAGATGATACATTCCATGCTGCTCTTGAAAATGCAGGTTCCTCTCTCTAGGGAGCTGCTGTGGAAGTTTCATCCTTCCCCTTGTTAACATATACAAAGCAATTATTTTCAGTTTAGCTTGACAGGCTGGTAAAAAGAAGCCATTTGAGAAGTGAGGAAGGCTGAAGTTTTGTAGAAATTCTAAGCAGCTCTGCACTGAATCATCAATCCCAAGAGCATGGAGACATTCCATAGAAATGTCATACAGACCTTCTGGCATATTAATGAGGAAGCAGCTATGAGCTTTCAGTCAGGCTTGTTTTAGAGTCCTTGCTCAGCTTGGGATAAAAACTTATCATTCAATAATAGAACAGTTTAAGCAAACTCATGATCAAGGTAAGGATACAGTCCAGACTTGGGCTGTTTCAGTCATGAGATGGAGGGGAGCGTTGCCTCTAGTGATGTATTTGTACTGTGATTTAGTTTTATTACAATCACACTTATTTCCTCAGCTTTACAAACTGGTCTTAGGAAAGCCCCTAAGTCTACCACTATTCTAACTACTATAAGGCTTTTCCTGTTGGGAGACAGTGATTTTTAACTTACAGTATACATAAGCATTGACATATCTTTTAATGTTCTAAAGTCTTTTTTGTCTTCCGATTTTCTTTGAAGCAAGACTTGTGCTTTATTTTGGAATTTCTGGCACAGATCAACCTTGAGAAATAAACAAAAAGTAAATAATATACTTTCAGGAACAATAATCTGCAGAGATTACTAAAATGCCTGTAACATTTATTTTTCAAAGTACTTAAAATGGTCCTGAATGCAGTGCAAAAACCCATCCTGTTCAGGTACCTTTAAAGTTGAATATCTAAAAATAAAAGTCAGGAAATGGGAAGGTTAACAGACTGAGTGCAATACAGCCACACTGTATTTCATCCTGTTCTACTAAAAAAAATTACAAGAGGAGGTATTGTTGAACTCTCATATAATATGAATTCCTTGGACTTACTCTGGGAATAAGAGAAAGTGAATTTAGCTCCTTTCATTGCAACAACTTAAGGTTTGTCTCTAATACATGGGAGTTTTTAACACTATAATTGCTAACTTATGAAATTCATTGCTGCAACACATCTAAAATTAAGGAGTTTATCAGATATCAATTAAAATATTTTATTTCTTTTATAGCATACATAATTTAAAGTTAAAATGTTATGGTAAATGATAAAGGAAAAAAAAATTCCCAGGAAGTGATGACTGTTCTTCTTTCCCTTCCCCACTCACCTGGAAACTGCAAGATTTCTGAAGGCCATGTCACCCAGACTAGGCCATAGAGCAGGCCCAATGTGCATAATGGTATATTTGCATTCTACAAATACATAACCCAGCATTTGCCCCAAAGCACGTATGATAGAATGATTTGGGCTAGAAGGGACCTTTACAGGTCGTCTAGTCCAACCCCCTTACCATGGGCAGGGACATCTTTCAGTAGACCAGGCTGCTCAAAGCTCCATCCCACCTGACCTTGAACACTTACAGGGTTGGGGCATCCACAGCTTCTCTGGGCAATGTGTTCCAGTGTCTCATCACCCTCATTGTAAAAAAATTTCTTCCTTATATCCAATCTAAACCCACCCTCTTTCAGTTTAAAAACACTGTCTCTTGTCCTGTTGCTACAGGCCCTGGTGAAATGTCTCTGTCTTTCTCATGATCCTCCTTAATATATTGAAAGGCCACAATGAGGTCTCCTTGCAGCCACCTTCTCCACGCTGAATAACCCTCAACTCTCTCAGCTTTTCTTTATAGCAGAGATGTTCCAGCCCTCTCTTCATTTCCATGGCTCTCCTCTGGACCCGCACTAACAGGTCCATGCTTGTCTTCTGGGCATCGCAGAGCTGGATGTAGGACTCCAAGTAGGGTAGAGTGGAGGGGGAGAATCACCTCTCTCGACTTGCTGGCCATACCTTTTATGCAGCCCAGGTTATGATACCTTTTTTTGGGTTACAAGTGCACATTGCTGGCTGATGTCAAATTTTTCTTCCACTCATATCCCCAAGTCTTTTTCTGCAGGACTGTTCTCAATTCATTCATCCCCTAGTCTGTATTGATATTGGAGATTGTCCCAACCCAGATGCAGGGTCTTGCACTTGGCCTTATTGAACTTCATGGGGTTCACACGGGCCCACTCATTAGGCCAGTCAGGGTCCCTCTGGATGGCATTCCATCCCTCTTGCATTGTAACTGCTAGACACAACTCAGTTTAGCATCATCCACAAACTTGCTGAAAGTACACTCAATTCCACTGTGTTGTTAATAAAAGATACTGCAGCTGTACTGGTCCCAGTATGGACCCTTGAGGGACAGTGCTTGTTGCTGATCTCCATTTGGTCATAGAGCCATTGACTGTAACGCTTTGGATGCAGCCATCCAGCCAGTTCCTTATCCACTGAATAGTCCATCCATCAACTGTCAAAGATACCAAGCAAGAGCAGTAAAATTGTGAGGTCGTCACCAGTAACAACAGAATGACTGTTTCCTGAAGACTATTCCAGAGACCTGAGTAATGTTTTCTATCCCATAGCCACATAGGAACCAGAAATAGAACAGTGTTAACTGAGGTGAGTGGGGAAATCTCAGGGCAAGTATTCAAGATGGTCTAGACACAGCTACAGTTGTAACATGCTATGAACCGTTCTTGCCTCAGATGACACCAACTTGTTAATCAAAAGCATGAGAAAGATGACTTCTGTATCAGATGATTCCATAATGGCAAAGTGCCTTGACTCTTCCTTTCGCTGGTTTTGCAATTGTCACGGACAAGGACAGGATTACCTGGGCCTTATTTACAAAAAAAAACAAAACACAAAAAAATCCACACTACAAAAACCCAAACCAAATCTAACTTCAGTCGAACTTTAAACTCTTTACTTATTGCTTGCTTTCTAAGATTTATAGCTTTGATTTCACTGTCACTTTGATGTCTAGATCTCTAGATTATCTGGTTTTGGCTTGGTCTTCTTGTGTAAGAAACTGAAGCTGAGTCAAAGGAAGAATATACATTAATAGAATAGACCTTCTAGTTACCTTTTTTTCCAGGTAACTTGCCATGTAGGACTTGGAAAAAGTGCAAAGCTGCTCTCTCTATATATGGATTACTAGGAGACACACAAACTCTGTCAAATGTAAGCTTGAACAAGACCCAAAGGTGAGAGAAAGAAAAATTTATTTTTCCGCATGTCTTTTTCTTCATGGTTAAGAAAATGGGCCTTTTGTTAGTCATTAGGTCTTGTGATTTATTTTATCTTTCTTACCACATGCAAGTGTTCAAATCTTATTTCCTGGTTACTGTGACACTAAATGTAGGTTCTAACTCTCTGAACATAAATAAATAAATACATTAATCTCTTTCTACCAATAAAATAAGTCTATTTATTTGATATTTTGAGTGTGTGTCAACAACAAAATTAATTTGGAATTCTCAAGGCAAATGTAATGGCGGTGGATGGATGATAAATGGATCATAAATGGATGATCTTTAAAGTTCCTTCCAACTCAAGCCATTCTATGATCCTATGATCAGTCCATTTGTCTGTACTGTGATTTGTGTACGTAGTATGAAACAGAGTATATGTTCATTTTTTTAACTGCAAGATCATATTAATCTAATAAAGCATATATTAATCTAATATACAGGGTTGTATAATAAATCCTGTATGCTACTGAAAAGTATAGACATAAACTTTTTCTATACATCTTAAAAATTTAGCAGCAGGCAACAATAGCAATGTTGTTATATATTGGAGACAGATGTTGCATCCATTCTTCTCTGAAGGTTACCCAAAGCAGTTAACATAGGAATTTAAAAGTCATGTGCTATCCAAGAGCAATATGCTGCTATATGAAGAGACAAGAAAGCTTACATGTTAATCTCTTAGAATTAATTACATTCGACCATACTGAATGTAAAGTGAAGCATATCTGATTAGCAAGAAACAGCCTGTGGGAATATTTAGTAAGTTAATTTTTTCTGAAGTAAAATATCTGGATATTTTAGAACATGCTAGAATAAGAAGGTACTGATTGCCTCTGGAAACTAGCAATAACATTTAAGACTGCTGCGGGTTCAAATCTAACTCAAAGAAACTATTCCTGGAAGTAGTTCCTTTTTTTTTGGATTTGAGAGGTGAGCTAGAGCTAACTGACCTAATGTTTACATTGCCAAGTGCACATATGAAAGACAGGCGTATTTTAAAGATGTGCACGAAAAACTGAAAAATAAATGTCAGTTAAATGTTGTAATTAAATGTGTGATCTCTTATAATTAAATATAAGACATAATTGCTAAAGATATTTTTAAATCTTCCTGAAAGACAGGAAAAACACTTGCATTACCCATGAATTTGTGCCATTGTTTTTGTTAATTGTATTCTTGTACTCCATTATTCTCTTTTTATATAGATCAGCCCAATCTTCACCAGTCAAAACTTTGCCAAACTAAAATACAAAGTAATAGCAGTATAGAGAGAACTGAAAGGGCAAGGCAGGAGCCTGACTTCTTCCCTGTAGTGTAAGGGAGGAGAGATGTTTTAGTTCCTAAGTATCAATGCACTTCTATATCCTCTAAACTCTATAGTTTAAATATTTTTCTCAACAAGAAAGATGAAATAGTAGATGTTGATTTTCAGTTGATTTTTAAATTTATTATTATCATTGCGATCACATTTCATTTTGTGAAAGAAGGAAACAGTCTAATGATAGAAGGAAAATACTACTACATATATTCTGAAACACTCATTGTATCGTAGCCTTATTTATAAAGAAAATCTGAGGATCTCCTCCAAACCTGACAAGCATAGTTGGATTACTGGTATTATCCCTAACAAAACTATTACAAAAGCAGAGCTGATCTGTTCTGTCTTTCCTTCTCTAAAGGGCTGCACCATTCCTTGCATTAACAGAAACTTTTACTTTAAGATAAAAAATAATTTCCCCATGCAAAATACCTACCCTCCTTCCTTGTCTCCAATGCATTAAACTCTGATTAAGTTGCCTTTCAGGAAAGCCACAAAAGCAGAAACAGAGATATTGTGCTTCATAGACTGGAAAAAAATGTGATTTTTCTCGCTTCAGTGACTTTTGTGGAGTTGTGCAGTGGAGAAAACATGTTTACAAGCAGAATGAAATTGGTAGCACTCTTCTTGCTGCTTTGGGGAGATTCTGAAACATCTTGGGTTCTTTCTCTGCTGTGAGATCCAAAGTTTCCTTTTGAAACCCCTGCAAAATACGTAAAAGAGTGGATGTTTGATTCTTCAGAAAAGGAGAATAAATATGACACTAAGAAATGCCTGCCAAAATAACATTTTGTTTGCTAAAGTGGGGGGGGGGGGGGGGGGGGGGGGGGGGGGGAGGGGGGAAGAGTTAATAACATTGAGACTTTGGTTTTAGCTGCTAAATTAGTCACTGAGAAATCATTGTTTCTCCTGTCTGGTTTGTATTATTTTTGTCATGGTTTCTGCCAGTACTTTCTTAAGAGTAAAAGACCTAGTGTTTTCACTGAGGTGTTACTTTACCCCAGGACATCAGATTCACAGCACCCAATGGTCTTGATTGATATGAGGAGAAAAAGGAAGTACAAGTGAGTTGATGTTTGTACAGTGAGAGGAAAGGAACAGAAGAGAAAGTCTAGCATTGCTATGAGTGGGAAGTAGGTGCTGCCAACTAATTTCTCCCTGGAAGTCTGCATTTGGCTAATTCTTATCTTTGACAGCATTTGAATCCCTGGATGCCTAAAGAGTCTGATGCTGGGAAGCTGCAGCCTGAGACTTGAGTGGCAGTTCATCACAGATGAGATTCTCAGTCTTGGTGGTAAGTAACAATATAACACAACATTTAATTTGTAAATCCAGAGAGAAGGGAAGAATATTTCCCTTGAGAAGACTGGTGTCCTTGTACTCCAGTATGGTCTTTCACTAGTCTATGGTATTTCTTCATCTTCCTAAGTATTTGTCTAACATGTCTTTAGTTGCCGCTAAGTCAGTTCAAAATGTTACTTTTGCGTTTCCCCTGCCTGCATTTACCTGTCAGAGAAAACAGTGCTGCTTAGCTTTGTCTGTGAGTCCAAAACTATTCTGTAGCTTTTCCACTATTTGGGATTACGGTTTGAGACCAGTTTCTTCTCAGAAACTGTCAGTGTTTGAGATGTAACAGAGCAAAACAGCATAGCTTCTTGGATCTAACCCAAGCACTGTATGACTGGTCTATGACAACACCCCTGCCATCTTTCCTGCAGTAATGCTCCTTGAACAGTTCACATCTGTCAAAAGGACAATAACAGAGACTAGAGATAGAGAAGGGCAATTGTCTGAAGGATACCGGCTAACAAAAGAAATTGGTCTTTCCTGGCTGATGGACAAAATATGGAAGATTCCAAACAAAACTCATCTCCTGGGTACAGCACGCTAAATGTAAGCTCAAGCAGCATCCCTGGCATTTAATGAGATCCAGTTCCTCTCTTAGTAGTAGATTCTTTGTTGACATCATGGTGTAGTTGTCATGGTTACAAAAGGAGCAGCTGCTAAATACAAAGTATCAAAAAGATGGACTGAGAGAAAAATCAGCGTCCAACCAGAAAAGACAAGGAGTAGATAGGATGATTTGGAGATCAGGGAGAAATAAATGGAATGGGGACAGGAACTAGGGAATTAAGCAGGAAACAAAAGCGAAAGGGAAGAAAGTTCCAAGGTAGATATCCAGAGATGGATGATCCAGGAGCAGACCCCATGTGAACTTGATATGCTTATGTTTATAATTAATGAAAAGCCTTCAAAGATCAGTCTGCAAACAATATTTCCTTACAAAAGTCAATTTTGGCTTGTTCTCTATAAAGCTTTGCCCATTATATACTAGGACAGAATGAACCATGGAAGAGGAAGGTTATATTCTGATACAGAGGGGTGGAGATAATCCAACTGGTGGCATAGGTGAAAAATACAGCTCAGTATATGATGCAGGAAAGGAGATTTGCATAGAGCACTTCCGACTGTGTTCCACCTCCTGTTGTTGACAGTTTGGCCAAGTGCCATTGTGAATCACTGCTTTCCAAGATGTAGCCTCTATGTGCTGCGCCCCAGTTTTGAGGAGGTAAAGGTTTAGATGGCCTTTTTTATTTTGTCAAGTTGGTGAAAGCTAATTCAACCTTTTGTTCTGGTAAAAAGTAATGAAGAGTACTTGAGATAATAAAGTGAGCCTGATAGCCTGATGTTAATCAATATCATAGTAATTCCCTGAGCAAGTGGGTTGGGATCTTCAACTAATTCCTGCAGCAGGATGGGAAATCAGGTTTCCATGGCTACTGAGCTAGAAGCAACACTGACACTCACAGGAAATGCAAGCTTAGCTTCCCTACAGCTTGGTTCCTAAGGGGGAGTTGTCTCTCGCCCTCCCCTTCCCCCCCAGTTCTGTGTTTTTAAAGAAAAAGGGGCAAATGGACATTTGAGGAATGAGTGGAGGAAAAAAAATACTATCCACTTACTTAGAAAATTGTGCAAATAATGCAAGGGATTTGCACAATTTTGAACTAGAATTGGGAATAAAACAAAGTATATTAAAACTGAGGGAGGAAAAAGGTTGCATGACAGCAAGGCCTCTCGAAGGACAGATTTATAACCAAGGATATAGTAAGAAGAGAGTACCTATTCTAGTGCAGGGCTGTAGGTGGTTTCAACATAACTGTTGTTCACTCAGGTGATTGCAGCAGTGTGTATATTAGCACTCGTGAGAGCAAACCAGGAAAAATAAGTGATTATCTGCAAATTAAAGCAACTGTTCTCTAAGTGACAGACTTACTCTCTTAGGAAATACATCCAGGAACTTTAGATGGATTTAAAAAATTATGCCTCCTCTTCAGTTTTTTAGATATTACAAAAAAAGATGTCGTACTGAAGTACGGTTAAGACAATTATTAGCTGGGTCATGCACGTGGCACAGCTGGGACAGGAGGCTGTCCACACTTCAGAGTTGTTAGCTTGCTGCTCAGAGTGATCCTGTGGGCCCAGGCACAGTTCAGGAGAATCAAACAGTCCAGGGACTGGTCTCTGTAACAGTCGGGACAAATCCATCTTGTTTTGCTTTAGAGGGAGAACAGAGAGTGGAGGTGGAAGGAGCCTGTATGCATACCAAGTGCCATACCAATTGCTCTCCAGAGAGAGGCCTTGGCCTACTTTATTTGTCAGAGTGACTGTGGCTATTGTGGTCACTGCATGGTGTCCTGAAGTTTTCTGCTGCCCTTTGCTACCACAGACTGAGCAGGTTAGAGATCTGCCTTTGAATTGTTAATGTGCTTTGGCTATGTTTAGGCAATTAAAAAAAAAAACCAACTACAGTGATATACTGTAGTGTATGTACACGTGTGCATGATTATACCTATAACACTAGAACATGTGCTAGCATGAGATAGGAAGCTGACTGATGGAAAAGATACCTGTGCACAAGTACAAGCAAGAGACCATTTTCAAACAGAAGTGCATGTGGGATGGTTCTGTGTCTGGGGAGCGTTGCTGTTGTGAAGCAGAAGCCAATTAGTTGCCTCTGCAGAATGAGGTAGAATCTCCCTTCACTACTATGATGTAGTTATCAGCTGGTGTCACCCAGGAAGAAACTCCCACCTCCTGAATACTTGCTACAGGCTGGAGAGAATATGAGATAGATTGCTGTAATAACACAATCATTTTTCAAGCTACTTCCTATCCAGCACTGCAGTGAGAGTGGAAAAAAACACAACCCATGGGGTTTGAGAATTGTAAGACAAATCATCAGAACAGTAAGCTGCCATCCTTGCTATGACATCCTGAGTACGGAGCAGCAGATTGGTTTTTTTTCTGTTAGTGAACCATCATAGCAAGGAGAGCATTCCTCAGATATTCCAGGTTAAGCAGAAAAGAGCAATAGTTAAGAACTCAGGTATTTCCATGATGAATTTCTATTGTTTTACTGTATAACTCACAAATCTTCTGGCATCAGGCTGGTTTGCTTTTGAGTTCTTGTGCTATCTTGTAAATAAACACAACTTGTAGCACTGTTTGTGCTACAGAAAGTAGGAAATGCCATTTAAAACTGTATTGTCAAATCACTAAATTGGCCAACTGGAGCACTGAAGCCCATGGAAGAACAAGATTAGGCATGCTCTTCTTCTGTTGTTCCTTTTACTTCAGGCTTTAAATTCTTATTGCCCACGTGCTGTCATTTCACAGAGACACTTGCCTTGGTGCAAAAGAGAAACAGTCCACAGGTAGCACGTAGTTAAAACTGAGTCGAGTCTTATGTTAGTTAAGTCCTTCTTAAGCAATACAAGTAGTGAGGTCTTCTGTTTTACAGCTTTGTGTCTTGGCTGAATCATAGTCCTCCAATATTTGCATGATAGACAGTAATTGTCCTCATGCAACTCCCCTTTGTTATGTTATTTTAAAATAAACGCTGCAAACTTGCCTCATGCAAGCTGTAATTTAAAAAAGCACTCAAGTATATACTTCAGTTTGAGCATGTGAATTGATATATTGTTAGCCCATGCCTTGAAGATGTCAGAATGCAAAAAAAAAAACCCCAAAACAATATGACTCATTTTATACCTAAAATCACACACATCCAAGGATTCTGCTGTATTGGGATCCCACCTTACAAATGCGGTAACACAAGCCAGGATTTTTGAAAAGAGCATTTAATTAGCTAGGCTTATAACAGCGCTTGGCTACATAAAAATGTAGACAAGCTAGGATTAAACTCATCTACCTTTGGACAGGTGCAATCTGGCATATAATCCGAACTGTTCCTCAGGTCCTCACACACAGGGACAGCTGGGTGTCATTGGGGGCAATTCAGCCCACTGGCAATCGCGGGTGCCTGCACCTAGCAGCACATCAAACTATTTCTTACTCAGCTATTCATAAAGTTGCTAAAAGTTCAGTCATAATCAGCTGGCAAAATAATTACATATTCACCTTGGATGCTAAACTGAGAAAAATGGCTAGCAAAGGTCTTGTTTCTACAGCGATCTATTGTGATGCTTTTCATCTTACATTCTGTCTGTTGTTCTGAGCATGCTGAACCTTTATGTCCTTCTCTTAGGCACTAGGGAAAATGTTTGATACTTCAAGTAGTGTATAGTAACTCTTTTTTTGCAATGCCACAACCTTTACAGGCTTTTGAAGTCTCTTTAATCACGCATGCCAAATCAACTATTTTTAAAGGATTTTTTTTTAAATCAGAGCATGAAGGCCTGAGGGGAAAACCCTCAGCTGCCTTAGATTTCTGAGGAAAATTGGTGATGTCACCTTTCTGCTCATCTATAATGTCTGAGATCAAGAAAAAACCAAACCCCAAGAAACCTATTCTTACACAACCCATGCTCCATTTAATCTTTGTAGACCACGCCCAGCTCCTGCAGTAATCACAGGGAAGAGTTCCCTCTCGTGGTTAGAGAATCCACACTGCAGAGAAGGGATGTAACATGCTTCCGGGCTGGTTACAGAAAGAAGTCACGTACCAGAACTGGGTAAAAATTTCACGGCAAACACGGGGACATCCATCTTGGTCCTCAGAGCAAAGCCATGCATTAAAAAAACTGCTGATAAAAAGCTGGTTTTCACTCCTCATAGGACTGAAAAGGCTGCTTCAAGTATTTTTTTTCATTTTAAACTATGCATTTATATCCATTGCTTCTGTGCCTCCATCTAAAAGTGATAGGCTTTTATGCTAATGAACATAACGTCACAGAAAGCAAAATTAATGAAAAATAAGTTTTAAATATCTGTAGAATGTCCTACAGTACAATACATAAAATCGTCACAGCTTTTAAAACCAGACAGCTTGGTTCTGCTGGGGGGAGGAGGGGAAGGGGAGAAAAGAAACAACTCTACAACATTTCTTTAAAAAGCTGGAGTACCACTTCTTGTTTCTAACTCTTCAGGCTAATAGAGTAATGCAATGTAATAAACAGAGATGATAAAATTAGAGAATAATAAAACTTTTTAAAGGGATATCTATGTAACCTTGGTTTACAGTCCTGAATATTAAGAGCAGTACCCAGAGGAAATAGAGGAGAGAACAGAATGAAGTAGCTGGGGGTTTGAGATAAAGAGAAACAAAGGCATGTGTATTCAAACAGCTAGTGAGAGGCTAGAGAAATTATGGTTCCTGCTGTTATTATTACATATCCAAGTGTCTTGGAGTGATTTTTGTCTTGGAGTTTATCCTATGTCATCTGCCCATGCCCAGAAGAATGAATTTAATGCCTTTCTATGTCTTTAAATTGAGTCTNAAATAGTTTTTCCCCTTCACTTTCCTCCGGGGACATTTTCTTTCCCGAACTTGGTGGGGAGAGGGGCCTGCTTTCCATCAGGGGATATTTCCTCCTCTGAATTTCTCTCAAACCGGGACACCAAGCAAACCCAACATCTCTAAAAGAAAATGACGGAACGTCACCAAAAACTGATGAGCATTCCAGATGTGATGAAAGTATGTTTGCGGATAAAGTGAAAAGTGTCTCTAAGTAAAAGAAAATTTATATTAGAACACTAGACCAATTACAAAGATAAGAAAGCTGGTTAACTCTTCTTTCATTCAGAGTTGAACTCAATTTTTGTTATTGCTATTGCCAACAGTAACAGTGACCGCTATACTTTTAGTGCAGGTTGTCAAGACCTGAAGTAACCTGCAGTTAACTGACAGACAAAGCTGTAATTGTCTAGAAACACATTTTGTAATAGCATTGCGTTTTTACTAGCACAAAACTACAAGAAATTAGTTTGAATGAAAAAAATGTTTAAAAAAAAATAAACATTGAAAATTAGACTGGAGCTGAATATTAAATAGTTTGTATCAGCTTCTACTAAGAAAGTAAGCAAAACAAAACCCAGGATTCATCTCAGCTAATTTTTAACAGTCAAAAATATTACATATGAATGCAGAATGTAAACTTCTGTGATATATGCTTACAGAGAGGGATCCAGCTCATTCAGGGCAGGTATATAAATGAGGTTAGGTGAACCAACTTATGCAGGTCCTGCCTTGCTCTATTGACAATAGTGAAAACCTCAGATAGGTATTTTCCACAGTGTTTGTAGAAAAGGTCTAGTTCTGCTGCTGTGCCCTAACGGGGCTTCAACTGTGACGGGCTCGTGGAAATAGAGACTAGTTATAATGATTAAGTATGGGACTTCTCCAAACATGCAGCAGACACTGGAATTTGTTTGTTTTTTTTTTTTAAAAAAAAAAAAAAGGAAAAGCACCAAATCATATTTTCAAAACAAAGCTTTGGGCTAGTGTACTGGCGGTTGAAGACCAGTATGCTTTCTCTCCATAGTAAGTACCAAGGAACAGATACATATTAGCTGCCACTGACAGTAACACAGGCTGCAGATAAGCGGCTGCAGATAAGCGGGAGCTTTCTACATTATTCCTGGAGCTAGTGTGGGGCTGCAATCCGCAAATTAGGGTGGCGCTGCACAGTGTTACTGTGACAAGACTCAGACCTAACTACAGAAAGTTAAAACGGTACACACGACAGGCTTAAATGTTATATAAAAGTGGGTAGATGGTGCCCTGCCGTTGCTTGCAAGTTGAATATAAATCACAAACACGGCAGAGTCTAGGACTGTCGTTTAAACAGCCGCCTTTCCACGGCAAAAGAGTACCGCCTGGAACCCTAGGTGTGAGGCCCTGCTTTGGGCCAAGATTTTCGCGGGGAGAAGCCAACCTCGCAGCGGCTCACGAGGCACGGAGGCAGCAGGCAGGGTTCCGTGCGCTTGGCCGGACGCGGCGATGCTCGGAGCCGGTCAGGAGACCGCGCCGTAAACGGGAGCAAAGCGGCCTGTCGCTCCCCACTGGCTCTGAGGAGAAGGGAGCACGGAGCCGCGGGCGGCGGCGAGCCGGCACTCTGACAAGCTCCACGCGGTAGCCGAGGAGAGGCGGCCGTGCGCCGCAGGTCTCCAGGCCCGGCTCAACCGAACCGTGCCTGCCGTAGCGCAGGGCTGC
>VWZK01012980.1:0-18901 GCA_013396935.1 Baryphthengus martii | reverse complement strand
TCCGCCGCGGCGGCAGCTGCACCTGCGGGGGCTCCGCGCTGCAGCAGCGCCCCTTTCCCGGCGGCTGCGCGGGGGGATTCTCCTGTGTGCGTCAGCAGCTCCGGGCTAGCTGCCGCTGGAGACCTGCCAGCGGCGCTGCAATACGTTACGCTCTATTATTAATTAACCAGAAGCAAGGATCTGGGGATGGCTTGTGAAGAACTGGCAACAGCTGCAGTGGCTGCTAGAAGTAATCTCTCTTCCTCTCTTTTCAGATACTTTTCCCGAGATCTCCCTGAACAACGAGAAAACCCTGCCAGAAACCAGCTATCCCAACCAAACGACGCGACTGCCACCAATTACGTACACGGGGCGCTTCTCCCTAGAGCCGGCCCCCAACAGTAGCAACACCTTATGGCCAGAGCCCCTCTTCAGCCTCGTCAGTGGTCTGGTGGGCATGGCTAATGCACCTCCCACCTCTACACCTTCTTCATCATCGCCATCCTCCTCCTCGCAGAGCCCTCCTCTGAGCTGTTCTGTCCAAGCCAGCGAGAACAGTCCAATTTATTCAGCTGCACCAACTTTTCCCAATTCCAGCTCTGACATTTTCCCTGAACCGCAGACCCAGTCTTTTCCCAACCCGTCTGGAGCCCCCATCCAGTATCCACCTCCAGCTTATCCGACTGCTAAAACCAACTTTCAGGTGCCAATGATCCCGGATTACCTGTTTCCTCAACAACAGGGTGAGCTCAGTCTTGTTCCGGCTGATCAGAAGCCTTTCTCAGCCCTTGAGACCAGAGCACAGCAACCTTCCCTCACGCCACTGTCCACTATCAAGGCATTTGCTACTCAGACTGGCTCCCAAGAGTTGAAGACCCTCAACAGTAACTATCAGTCCCAGCTGATCAAGCCCAGCAGGATGAGGAAATACCCAAACCGTCCCAGCAAGACCCCTCCTCACGAGCGACCCTATGCTTGCCCAGTGGAGTCCTGTGACCGGAGATTCTCACGGTCTGACGAGCTAACGCGGCACATCCGCATCCACACAGGACAGAAACCTTTCCAGTGCCGCATTTGCATGCGGAACTTCAGCAGGAGCGACCATTTGACTACTCACATCCGCACACATACAGGAGAGAAGCCATTTGCCTGTGACATTTGTGGCAGAAAGTTTGCCAGAAGTGACGAGAGGAAGAGACACACTAAAATCCACCTTAGGCAGAAGGACAAGAAAGTGGAAAAGGCAGCTCCGGTCTCAACTGCATCCCCAATTCCTGCCTATTCATCCTCTGTGACTACATCCTACCCTTCCTCCATTGCCACCACCTACCCTTCACCAGTGCGCACAGTGTACTCCTCCCCTGCTCCCTCTTCCTATTCCTCCCCTGCACACACCACATTCCCATCTCCATCTACAGCAACTACTTACCCCTCTGGCACTGGCACTTTCCAGACCCAAGTGGCCACTACCTTCTCATCGCCAGGGGTCACCAACAATTTCAGTTCACAGGTGACCTCAGCACTTTCAGACATGACGTCAGCCTTTTCTCCAAGGACAATTGAGATTTGCTGAGACTACCATCTGGAACAGGAAAAATTACCTTTTCCATTGGTATTATCAGACATGGAGTCTCCAACTACTCCCCTAACACCAAACGTTGCAAGGCTATTTAACTTTTCTTTAAACTTCAGCTGCCTGAAACAACTGCCATTTAAGTTTTCCACCTCTGTTGAATGACTTAATTTGCATGGACTGTGGATATAAGTTCAGTATAATTTTCCCCGTAAACAATACTCTTTTATTAGGAAGAAAGGACTTTTGATTAAGTATGTAGCTGATGTAAATTGTACATGTGCCATGGTTTTGCTTTCCTTTAGGTACTATCTATGTGAAAAATCTTTGCATATCCATATTGTATTATTTGGAGTTTGCAGGGCCATACTTTGTAAATGTTAATTCTATTTCAGTGACAATGCTATAATAAGTTTAAAACTTCTTTGGGAACAGCAGTTACTGTATTTGAGCATGTTAGTGCGATGCTATGTAAATATCACCTGATGAGACACACATGTGGCAGAAGTTTTGTTTTTTTTCAAGTTACAAGTCTTGGTGCCTTTTTGTGAAGCCTTGCTGACGTCATGCATTTGTGTGAATGGATGCTTTGCATCTTGCCTTAAAGTGAAAGGGATGTTACTCAAAGAATATGAGGGAGAGCAGGGTGGGGAGGGGAGCACAAGAAAGCCTTGGGGGACAGAATGTAAGCAAAAAAAAAACCAAACCCCACACCTTTCAAAGTCTATTTTTGTTACAAAAATGTAAATTTATATATATATATATATATATATTCAGGAGTTGAAATGTTGTAGTTACCTACTGAGTAGGCAGCATTTTTGTATGTTATGAACATGCAGTTCATTATTTTGTGGTTTATTTTTACTTTGTAATTGTGTTTGTTAAAATGAAAGTGACTGTTTGGCTTCTAAACACATTGAATGCGCTTTCCTGCCAATGGGATATTTGGTGTACAATACCCTTCAGAAAAAAAAATAAATAAAATACCAAATCCTCTGGCCTTCTACATCTTCCTTTACGTTGCTACATAGGAAAACTGTGCTGCAGCAATCCTAATTTCTTGAGTGACTGAGAAGTAACAAGTGCTGCTTGTGCCCTGGGGAAATACCCAGTTAAAGAAAGGATGGGGGACTAATCGCTCTTAAGTACAATCGCTTGCAAAGGCATAGATGGAGCACACGTACTCTTGCACTTCTGAAGTACCCAGAGTTCCTGTTTTCTGGCTTCTCCAGAAGTATGAAAGAGAATTTTAGGATGAAAAAACAATTCTCTTTGTTGAAAATTAGAATCTCAACTGTGTGTTCACAGGTAAAATCTTACTGGCTGGCAAGATGACAGAGCAGTTTCTAGGCTGGAAATACAGTAAGCTCAGTCCAAATGTCTGGCTGACAGAAGGTAGTCCCGCTCATCTGAGAGCTATCATAAATTCCTCCTTCACAAAACATAGGGCATGTAAGTGTGTGGGTCTGATAGTGTTTAGTGCAGACATCTCAGCATTTTTAGGACAAAAGCACTTCTTTACATGGTGGTTTGAAATACATTTCAGGGTGCATATGAACTCTCTGCAGAGTGAATTCAGAGGAGTTTGCAGAGAATTGGTGGTGCAGGTACGGAGAAGAGATCTGGTGCCACTCCTTTCAGGTGGGCTTTCTACAAAACGCTAATGTTTAGGGTTGTGAGGAGCTGGAATGCAGATGTAGGCCTTGATGAATCCCACTCTGGTGTCTCTCAACCAGGATTGTCCTCAGCGGGTTGGGACAAGCTGTAGGGAAGGGCCTGTGCTGCTTTGTCTCTGTGCTGGTTTGTGCCTGCAGTGCCATGAGTGGTCTGCAAGCTGCTAACAGTGACTTTGCAGCTGGTGCAAATGGGCCATGTGAGAGAAAAGCAGAATAGCTCTTCTGAACCCAAGGGGCTCCAGCCTCCAGGCAGATTGACTGAGCTCTCTGAGCATGTGGCTTCACACAGTCTGAGCATGTAACTTGTGTCAGAAGCCACAGAATCCACTTATGAGAGATGAGACAATGAAGAAGGGCCTTCAAATAAGATGCTTCAAAGAAGGAAGCAAATAACTTTATGTTAAAATAACCGTATTTTTTTCCCCACCTCCAGTTCCAAAGTCAACAGCAAAATAAACACTTGGAGTCAGACCAAGTCCATGCTGATCTGTGGGCACTGCTCTGTTTGAATGTTTAGTGTAGAGTGGAGCAGAGTAGAATACAATAATAGAATATTTGTGTTGGAAGGGGGTGCATTGGTCACAGGCATTCCACAGGTAGCAGTGTCCAACTGCAGGGATGTTCAGAGGCCCTGAACCAGGTATATAGGGTTACTGTTGGCCCCATCTTAACTCTGACTGAAAAAGCAGTATATCTGAGTAATGCAAACCAGCAGCTCTGAGGAAAGGGCTCAGTGCCTGTGCACTGTAGCTAGCCTGTAACAGCCTGTAAGCTGGCAAATGACACTTCCCATCCAGCTGAGAGTCACTTGTCTGAATTGCATCTCATTGCAGAAATCTCAGTATCATGAAGCCTCTAGTTTGGAAGAAAAACATTTTTTTAAAACTGTAGAAACCGTTACTGCATGCCAACCAGGGCAAATTTGATGCAGATACCCTTTGGTGTAACTTCCTAGAAAGAGCTTATGATTTCAGATTTGGTGTTTTTTTTCTAAATTGCAGCAACTCGTGCTTTGTATTTGCTGCCCCTGCTTATAACACAAAGGAAAGAAAATGCAGGTGATTTTTTTTTCTCCCACTCTTTTCATGGCCTTCATTCCATAAAAATGAAAGCAGATTTCCGTATTGCGAAAGCATCGATTGTACATTTTCTGAAAGATCATTTGGTTTGCTGTCGGTCAGAAGAAGACAGGATTTCTGATTCTTCCGAAGTTTACTCCTACTCTAATTGGGAGGATAAGTCGGTCTCAACGAAGCTGTTCCCAGAGAAACGGCAGGTGTTGCCATCGGCGGGGGAAAACCCTCGCTTTCGGCGCAGATGAAGGCCCGAAACGCGCAGGAAGCGCAGGGGAGGCAGCGCAGGCCTCCTGCTCTTCCCGTCACTGGCAGAAGAGCCATCCGCCTGAAGTAAGAGTCAGCTGCTCGCGGCGCCGGCACCGGCCGCGCCTCATCGCCGGCNGCAGCGCTCCCTCGCTGCTGGCTGCTGTTACGGTTTCCTTACTAGGGACCCAGTCGCTCTGTCTACACGCCTCCGAAATAGATAGGATGCAGTTTAAACTGGGGAGCACTGGAGAGGCCGGTGCCCTTGCCCACCCAGGCTTTTCCTCTGTAGAGCCGTTCCATAAGCTGCTGTTCCCATGGAGAAGTGTGGACAATCCTTGTCTAGATTGTTTGGTGCTCTAATTACACTAGGAAAACTGATTCTGCATTTTTCTTTCCCATTGTAAATAAGGATATAAAAATTAGCTCAGGTATACTTAAAGAGCCTAGTATCCTCTGTTACACATACTGTGTGGCCTGTTGCATTGTGTCCTTTTATGTTCTGGGAATCCCACTGGAGAATGCATATAATGCAGGTGAAATGCAGCTGTTAAAGCTATTTGTGTTGTGACCATGACCAAGTCGTTCATGGGCCACGTCTGACTGAAGAGACAAGACTTCAGGAGAACAGAGAGCTGTAGGCTTTCTGCAGGCACACATGTTGGAGTGAAGAATTATGTGGTCATGGGCCTTTCTTTTCTCCGGGACTTTCGCTTGTACAGGTCTGGACCTGTACGAGAGGAGTTCATCCGAGTAAGACTTTAAGTAACACAAAGTAAAATAACTTTGTAATAGGTAGCTGGGGACTGAAGGTGATCTGAGCTGCGGTGGATGCTCTTAAAAGAAGCTATCCCAAGTACACGCTCGCCATTGTTGAGTTTGACTAAAGCTTGATGGAGTAGTTGAAAGCTGACTCATGAAGAATGTCTTTGCTCATTTCTAAAGCAAACTGTTAACTCAGGCTAGGGTATTTGTTGATTTTTTTAAATTTTATTTTATTTTTTAAAAGTGGCTGTTCCTTTCAAAAATTGTCTAATTGTGGTCCATTAAACTCTAGAATTCTCAAGACTTACAAGTGGAGGTAATATATTTAAGGAAAGAGCTTGGTTCTGTGATTCTTGAACTAAAAATTTAATGGTTTTACCTGTGTAAAACCATTAAACCATTTTACACTACAGTGTAAACCATTTTACACTATTTCAACGTAGCCCTAATAAGCACTAGTTAGACCTAGAAGGAAGGTTACATGTTTTAAAATGCATTGACACTCTAGGATGAAAGATGAGCTATAGCTAAAGAACTTAGAATCTTTAAAATAGTTAAGTTGTTCTGCTAAAATGAAAGTGCCTTTGTTTTTAAAAATCCAGCCTTTACTGATAGACTTGAATGATTTATGGTCTTGACTTGATTAACGAAACTCTCCGCTATTAAATAACAGAGGCCGATGCATATCTATAGTGTCTAGCGCTTTGCAGACTCCAATTTCTGATCATTCTTTGGCACTGCCATAATGAAAATGATGGATGGTTAGGCAGAAGTATTTTCAATGTGTACATTTCACTTCCATAACTACAAAAAGCATTATTAAAACATGCTTCTTGAACTTTTTTTTTTTTTAAATAAGAATATAGTCTTATTTTTGTTTTGTGAGCTTTTCACACTACTTTTTTTTGTCTCCATACATAAATGATGATACACAATGACACTACCAGTAAAAATATCAATAGCTAAAAGTTCTGCTATCCAGTGTCCTCTGTAAAGTGGATCTGAGTAAGTATGACCTGATTTCTGTTACCCTGACTATTGTGGGATAGTGGACTTCCCCTGCAACAGTAAAACTTGATCACAGACGGACTTGCGGTCATCAGAGTTGGAAGGACAGGGACACGGAAGTTTGATTTGATCTTTAAAAGCTGGTGAATGCCTTCAGCCTCTTGCGAAGATGCAGTCAAAACTTTTAAGCAGACTGAGCAGTGGCTATTCTTCAGTCTGGCAAGTCTAGTTGGGGATGGCTTTAGAAGCTCTTGAAAACACGTTACATAATGAACACCTAAACTGTGTTTATCCCAATTGTTGCACTCCTTTGATGCAACTGTGGCTACCATCAGCTTCTCTATGTAAATGTGCCCAGTCACTGAGCTGCCTGGTGCATTCCGACGTGGTGGCCTTCTGTGGGCTGAGAGCGTGAACTGAAACAAAGCTTCCAAGTTTGTCCGTATAAACAGAAATTCTAGTCATGGCAGCCTTGGGGACCACTCAAAATACTGTAAATGCACCTTAGTAAAACCTAAGCATCAGTCAAAGAAGTGTAATTAAGTCCTGGAAAATTAATGCTCTGGAGTGAATGAGTTTAGTTTTACCATTTTAAAATAATTTTGACTATTTTGTCCTTGGAATGTGTGAAAGAACATTGGTGCATAAGGAAATGAAGGGACAGAATTGAGTAAACCCCTTTGTTTTAGGAAATTTGTAAAATGTCGACGGTGGCTCTTAAAATACTGTCTAAAAGGTTTCCTCCTGTTAGTTGGAGAGCTGGTCTTGGAAATATCTTTATGTATAGTTGGAAATCTGACACAGAGTTGAAGGAAGTGTATGCTACAGCATCTTGATCTGATGATACTTGTGATTAAAGGTCTTGACTGTGATTCTTAACTTCTGTTTGTGTAAATAAGCTTGAGAATTACAAGAAACTCCGCATGTTTTCAGATGAACTGGAAAGCAGCTGGAAGGCATTGAATTTACTGGTAGAAGCTGCCCATGTCTCATGTTTTTTTTCTCAAGGAGGAGGGCCTCTTGTGGACAAAACCAGGCCACCTGAGATGTTGTAACTGAGGTTGTATTATGCCAGAGATCTCTGGGACCATAAAGAGAACACGTGATGATCTTTTTTAAAAAGTATGCCTCCCTTAATAGTTAATAAGCAAGGACACGTGGATGGCATTTGTTAAAGGAACTGTCACACTCAAATCAAAAAGAGGAGGTGGGAGGGTGGGCGGGATTCGGGCGGTGCTGTGCGGAGCTCCCTCCGGGGGCCCGCCCGGCGTCCCTCCGTCCTCCCGGCGGGGGCACGGGGGCTTCTCCGTCCTGAGCGCATCCTCCTGCCTTTGCCGAAGTTGCCGGGAGAGAAGAAGGAAGCGGCGGCTGTGGCGTGTGGCAGGGACCGCGAGGCAAAAGCGAGCGGCAGGAGGAGCAGCGGCGACGGAAGAGGAAGTGCCCCCGGGCAGGGCTCTCCCGGCCTGCGGGAGGAGACTGTTCGGTGCCGGGGGTACCAATAAGGCGCTTTCTCCACCTGCGGGCTCCCGATAGAGCCGCTTTCCTACCCAACCCCGGCCCGGCCGGGCAGGGAGCGCAGGCGGGGGACGGGCAGCAGCCGGTGAGGGGAATGAGGGGCCACGGCCGGAACTCCTCACAGCAAACGGAGAGGAGTCCCCTTGGTCATCCACCCGGAAGTAGCGGTTCAGCTGATNATTTTTTTCTTACAAAAGTTTTAGTTGGTAGGGTAACAAAGCTGTTTAAATAACACACCCCCGCCCCGAGTGTTACAGGGAGCTTGTCTTATGGTAAAAGCTCACTTTGTTTACGTTGTGTGTGTTTCCTTGGAACTTGGTTTATCTCTGCATACCTGTTGAAGTGCAGTACAACATAGCTCTTTCTAGAGGAGTGTGGTTTCCAGTTTTTTTTTTTCTCCACTTGTGAAATGTCCTAATACTTAGTTATTTGCCTTTATATATAAAACTGAGAAAAGAAAAAAGTTTATTTAGATTTATTTTATGATGTCACTGCACATAGCTGTAGAGATCCCATGGGCCTGCAGCCAGCAGACTGAAAAATCAGTGTTGGAGGTCGTTGTTGTGAAAAGGCACCAGTTCCAGGATTTGAGACTGACTGCTTGTTAAAGGTGACTGAGTCTCTTTATGCTAATCTGGATCAGAATCTAAATGCACTGTGCTGATTTGAAGACAATAAATTAATGAAACCTAGCCAATAATATTGCTTTCCATGAGTGATAATTTAAAGATAACTTTTATTATTTAAAGAGATGATGACAGAACAATGTTTTTAGAAGTCAAGTTTGGAGAACAGTTTGGAAGGAGTAGGTTTTCCTGGTAATAAAAAAACAAACAACCCTAAGCTGGTGCTGGAGTCTCAGAGAAATATCTGAATAATGCATTTTCCTTTCTGGGTTGTTTTTTTTTTTTTTCTACTGTCGCTCCCTCTCCTCCAATTAAGGCAGACATTTTTTATATTTTTTTAAAAATTATGTACCTTTTTGTTTTGGTTTGTTTGTTAGTGAAGAACAGAACTGTTCCAGGTATGGAAATGGTGGAACTGGGAGTGGAATGGAAAATGAGGATATCTGCCACATGCATAAGGAAACTGCATTCTGAGTGTACAGGACAGAGGAGCTGGAATGTGGGGCAGGTAAGGAGAGAAAAATAGATGGAAACTCACTGATATTTAACCAGCTTTTCCCCCCTCCCATCCTTTTAACTTGCAGATATTCTGGATTTGCCGAAGGCATCTCAAAACGTTGTGTCGAGCTGCTCTGAGCCCTCTGTCTGTTCCCCTGCCTGGTGCTTTGTGCTGTGACTGCGGCCATTGTGGCCGTTTCCTGCTCAGGTACGTGTGAGAGCACACGAGCAGTATGTCTGGATGTGCCTCTGCTCTTCCCTGTGTTGGAAGGAAAATCACCTTCTTAACATCATTTCAGCTGTGCTGAAGTGAGCTGCAGTTGGAGCTCCGCTTTCTTAATGTTACTTTCGCCCTTAACTCAGTAATACTCAGCTGGATGTCTGAGAGGGTGTGTTTTTCATTCGGACGTGCTTTTCAAGCAGAAAAATCAGCTGTGAAAGTGCTGCTACTATAAAAAAATCTACATTCCAGCCGTATAGATTCCTGGAAAGCCAGGTCTGATTATGCTGCTTCTCCATCTGCATTTTTCAGCCCCCAGATGTCTTGAGTAACATGAGGTGTGAAGCTCAAATGTATCTGGATTAGATAAAAGTGGAAAGATGCTGCAGGAAACCTGACTGTAGATACATAGGTGCCCGTGAATAGTTCCCTGAAAACCTGGCTTGAGAGAACCCTTCGCTGTCCATTTGATTTCTGGCCTGTGACAGGGGAGGCAAGGACAGAGAGACTCTTATATCAGGACGTTAACTGTTGCCGTTGCACGCAGGGTTAATTTCCCATTGGTCTGTGTGTTAGCAGTTCTCTTTTGCTGATATTTATATGAATTAATAAATGTTGAAATCTTGAAAATGCTAAACTTGATTTTCCTGACTGTGGCTCTGCTGCCTTCTGCATCTGTAGTTGTTCGAAATATTCTGTGTTTCCCAAAGTCACTGGAGTACTCGGCTAACACTGAAAATTATTGCCTAGTATCGATATTCGTCAGTACCTGGCGTCACTCCTCACTTCTTCCTTACGCGATAATCCAGAGTCTTTTGGAATCCCGGTTGGGTGAATCTGGTGCAATACCTCTGCCTCCTTGCCCAGTCTGTGCCTGTGCTGTTGCTGCTGAAGGGTCTGCTGGTGGAGACCGAGCTGCTGCAGCTGCTGAGCGGGAGGTGAGTGGAGCAGGAGGGCCAAGGGGCGCTGTGTGCGGCCGGGTCCCTCGACATCTGTTGCTGACCGTGCCCAGTTGTGGCTGTTCTGCCAGGCTCTGGTGCGTGGCTCACGTGGTGCCGGGGCGTGCTCCACAGCAGGAGTTATTAATTGGAGCGGGCTTCCCTAGCATGCTCCTGGAAGGTTGTCTGTAAAAACTGAAGTGTATTTTGATTGAGCAGGGAGAGACCAAAGCAAAATTCTTCACCAGTTGTTTCCTTTTCTGAAGAGTCGGGTAAGGCACTGGAATCAGAGCCTGGAGTGGAAGGTGGGAGGAGGAAGAGGAGGTGTTGGAGTGTTCTGTTTGCAACTATGGGATGTACAGAGCTTGTTTAGGCACAGCTTTCCCTTGATCCGACTTCTGGAATAGTTTAAACTTAAATAGTTCCAGGTACTGAGGGGAAAGCTGTTGAGGTCAGAGAGCACTTGTAAAAATAATAATCTGTCAGAGGTGTTTGGTATCGTTAAGTCTCAGTCGCAGGGAGGCAAATCTCAGGGCTGCAGCTGTGACAAAAAGTCGCTGCTGTTGAGAATCAAGCAATGTGTTTGGGAAACAGTGCCAATAATGAAATAGACAGGGGGTAACTCCAGGTACAAATCTTGATTATCAACAGGAAATTTGAGCAAAAGTGGAGCGGTTGATGGTCTTGTGGTAGTGGAGTTTGATGGGATGGATGGGTGTTGAAATACGGTCGATTTGTGTGGCGGGACTCAAGTGGGTGCAATTTGGCACCTTAACGGAAAAGCAACAGTATCAGCCTGTTCCTTCTGGGAATAAGCATGAAAGCAGAGAGACAGAGGAGATGCCAGGCCCATTGTCTAGAAGGTCTTTTCCCCGCACTTAAGGCAAGTGTTGTCTATTTATGGCTTTTGTTTTAGGTGGCATGATGAAAATGTTTTGTGGGAACTATTCTGACAGAAGAGACATTACTTTTCTCTACCTTCCCCCACCCCACTCCTCCCAATAAATAAATTCTTTTCTGACAGGTGTCTGCTTTGGCCATAGCCAGTGGGAATGGCTTGCTATTTAAAGGAAGGAGAGAGGCAGCGCACAGCAATCAAATCCTTCGTCATCCAGCACAGGAAGCGTTCTCCGTTCACAGAGCCAAAGATGCAGCGCGACTCATAAGTGCCCAGAATTATACCAACAGTTTCTTTGTATAAAAAGTATGGGTAGAGCTTAAGAGTTCAAACCGTAGAGTGTTTGTATTGCAGCTTCCACAGGCGGGCACAAGAGAGGAAGATCATCTCCGCTGCTTGGAAAGCCGATAGATCTGGTCATTCCACGCGGTTCGTCACAGCGAGTCGGAAATTTCCAGAAAGCTGCGCAGGGAATCCCAGCGATGGGACACGGCGCAGGCACCTGCCGTGTGTGTGTGTGTGTGGACAGGGTGCCAACGTCAGGGAGGGTACAGGAATGAGTGAGCTGGGGAGGGTGACCTGGATCTCGTGGGTGTGATGGTGCCTGGTGTTGGAGTATGCTGTATGGTGATGGTAACTGGTGATGGATATGCTGCTCAAAAACTTTGTGATAAACGTTATGTAACCAATTGTCTACTCTTAAATCTCAGCCAGAGACTCGGAGCGTGACTGTCCTGCTGCCTGCCATGCTCTGGAAACTTGGTTCATCGAGACCTGCTGAGAACCCCGTTATTTGATCAGCACAGAGATGTGTGAGAGTAGAACAGGTTAGTCACTCGTACTTGTGCTTCGATTGGTGGGTTTTTGTTTGACACCGTAGAAGCATTTGGTCTGGCTGGTGTAGCCTCGTGAAGTGTTAGGCCATCATATAACTGAAGTTACCAGAATGTCTCTTTGCACATGGAGATTCATTTATGGAGAGCTTCCTCTGCTTCTCCACCCAGCCCCACGTTTCTCTGTAGAAATGATCTGAAAGTAGCTTCTTCAGGACGACTACGTGCCGTTATGGGCATACAGATACTTCCTTTTACACAGCAAGAATCAGCTTCTGCCTTAGAAGAGCATATGCACAGCCCTCTTTCTGCCCTTCTTAATTCTGACTTGATTGCTGTTAACCGCCCAGATGCAAAGGCTGCTCTTTTTGAATCTGTTCATTTAGCTTCTTACTCAAGTGAATTCCCTTTCTGTTTCTCTCCTTTCTGAATCTCTGCTTCATCCACATGTTTTTAAACATTTTTTCTGTTGTGCCCTTTATCCCCACCCGCTTTCCCTCCTAGTATGTCAAAGGAACAGCAAAGGCCACTATATTGATTAGTTGTCTTGACATGGGAAAAGGGGAGAGGAAAAAACTGACCCAGAAACAAAACAAAACCAACCCAACCCACCCCTAGTCCACACAAGTGAGGCAAAGCTAATTACTCACTGTCTGCCGCAAGCAGACCAGTGCCGGTCTCTGAGCAATGCCCACCCTCTTCAAACCCCCTCCCCTCGCTTTATATCGCTGCTTGTGATGTTACATGGCACAGAACATCCCTTTCCCATGAGAGGGGTTGGTGTGGGCAGCAGCACTAAATGTTTCTGGCGGTGCAGGTGAAGGTTCACGCTGGCCCCAGGTTTGCATCTTACTTGACATTCGGCCCTTCGGAAGGGAAATCTCTGCGCACGGAATACAGGGACCTAGAGCGCTGCACTGGAACCTTACAGCCTGGTGTCTGGGGCCTCCCGGCTGTGTCTCGAGCGGGTGCCCCAAGGGAGGACTGTCCAGGGGGTGGGAAAGTCCGGGGCCAACAAGGACCTGGGGACATTTGTCGCCCTGGGGAGCGCGTCCTGGCGTGGGAACGGAGTGGGAGCATCGAGTGCAGAGGCTGAGGAAGAGATGTGGCTCCGTCCTCTGGCACTTCCCCCCAGCCCTGTGGGGCAGCCGCCAGCCTGTGGGTTGGGCTGGGGGCGCTGCATCTGTTTGGGGGGGCCTCCCCCTCTTAATTTTATTAACAGAGCTCTCCTTTTTCTGTGGTGGGCAGCGTGTACATATGCAAATGTCAGTATAAAAGTATCAAGCTGCTGGCTGGGGCAGTTTCTCTCATTTTGTCAAGAGAGCAGCGGAACTTGGCAGCACGCCCAGGCTGGTAGAGACCAGACATCCTGCCCAGAGACCAGGCCCCACCATCCTTGGATCTCCTGCCCTCCCACGGGCCGCGTGCCCAGCTATGGAGCCACGGGAGGTCCGGGCTGGGGCCTGGCTCCCGGCCACGGGGTGCCCGGCCCTGGCAGCGCCTGGCGATGACGCCACAGGATGCACCAAGGGGCTGGTGGGTACGTCAGTGCCGGCTTTACAGGAATGAGCTGCTGGTTGGGGCAGTTTCCTTTCACTTTCTGCCTTTTTTTCTGGGGAAGGGATGAGAAAAAAGAAAGGGTGATCATGTCAATTGGGACACCGTGATGTCACTGGAGGGGCGATGGTGCAGCGGGTGTCACTGTGTGTTACATTCTAAGTCTAAGTAGCTGTTTCGTGTAATCTGAATAGAGATGATAGATAAATGTAATAACTAAGTAAAATAGCCAGTATGAATAGATATTCTGTATAATAAGTTAATATGTAAGTCAAGATGCAAGTCTAAATGGATATTCTATAGAAGTCTAAATGTTAGACATAGTCTTAGTAGATATATATTGACAGTTTTTTAAGTCTAAACAGATATTGTTTATAATCGTAAATTGATAATATATATAAAACATATTCCCTAAATAAATATCTATGTGTCAATAGATTGATAAGTGTAAATGTCTGTGCTTTATAAGGCTTTTAAAATGCAAAAGAAACCCTCTCTCTATTGTGATGATCCAGAGCAGGTCCGTTCTCTGGAGCAGATTATCTCTTGTGGGTTATCCCAGGTGAGTTATCTGCTGTGGATTATCCCAGGTGGTCCCCCAGGGCAGGTAATTCCCATGCACGTCCCCCCCCACGATGCACCTTTCTAGCCGCACGTACCCCAGTCTGTCCCTGTCCATTTTCCCCTCTTTCCCCTGCTCCATCCTCCTCTGCTCGTGTCTCTGCCCTCCCAAATGCTTTGCACCGAAACCTGTCCCCTGTGCAAGGTTTTCCTGTGATGTGACCCCCACATCCCTCGCCCTCCCTCCCCCCCCGCAGTCACCCTTCTGCTTCTGAGAGGGTGTCTGTCCCAGCTGCATGTCAGGGGGCACAGCTCTGTGTCTGGTGCTTCGCTCAGTCAGGTAGCGGTGTGTTTCTTGCCTTGCTGTCTCACTATTTGCCACAGCAACCCAGGGCTCAAGCTGTAAAAGCCTTTGGACACCAAAGCAGGATGGCAGCTGGTTTCTGCTGGTGCCAGATTTCAGCTGCGTTGCCAGCTGGGAACGGCTTGCGAGCCAGGAGGTGTCTAGAAGGGCAGAACTGAAGTGGAGTATCCGAATGTGGGAGTGACTGTTTCAAGGAGGCAAGTTTTGCAGGCAAAGGAAGGGAGCTGCTCCCCAGTCTCCCAGGAATCTCCTGCTGCGGGCAGCACAGTGCTTGCGGCAAGGAGCGTGGAGCTGTGCTGTTATACGAGGTGCAGATGGCATTTCCATGGCTGTGGAGTCCTCTGCTGAGGCCCTCTAATAGACCACCCCCCCGCCTCTGTGTTTTCCCTGTTTCACACCCAGTGCCTTTGCTCACTACAGGGCAGGGGGGTGAGTGACCCAGCACAGGACGCCTTGTGTGTCTGCAGGCTCAGGAGAGCCGGTTGCTGATGGCACAGCGGTGAGGAAAGGTGCAGCGAACACAGCCCAGCCCGAGGGTGACCAGAGTGTTGCTCGCGTGCAGGTCAGCCCCTTGGCCCAGTTGCACCGTTTGCTAATAAAACATCGCTGCCCCTCTTGCTCAAAGCCATCTCCGCTTTCAGCGCCCAGTTGATGATGCTCAAGTTTTGGTGTGTTTTTTTGTTTTTTTTGTTAGTATCTCTTCAGCAGCCCTTGACTTGCTCCTGACCCTCTCCCAAGCCTGGAGCCTCCTGTGGATGGACATAGTGATCCCTGGGGTTCACTGCGCTGAAAAACCCCTGTTCCAGAGCTGCTACTTCCCCGGTAAGAGGATGCGCTGGGGGGAGCGCAGCAGGAGGAACCCCCAGCCTTTTATAGCTGTCGGATGCCAGGGATTGCAGCCTTTGAGCCAAGGGGATGTTTTCAGGTAGAGAAGTGGCGACAGTCACTGCCTGGGCTAGGAGTGGGCAAGGGGCAGAGAAAGCTGAAGCTGTGTGTGCGCCTGGGCAGCAGGTCCCATCTTTGGAGGATCTAAACTGGAGAGAACTGGGATCCATATCCCACGCTGGGCGAGCCGCGCATGCGCAGTGGGGAGAGTCAGTGCTCCGCGGGGTCTCGTATCCGCCGCTCTCTTCTGCTACCGCGCGTTCGAATTGCGGTACTGCAGCGCTGGCACCGCAAAGGGGAGGTTTCTCAAATCGTGGACTCTGGTGCCATCTGGTGATAATTTTCCGGTACTGCAGATTAGGAACGAGAGCTCTCTGTCGCCCCGTGTGTTCTAAATACTATACTGCAACTCACCGCTCGCGCACTGCCCACTTTTACTCTCTGCCGCTCTCTGGTGACTGAAGCGAGGTGCTGCAGGCAATCAGAGGGCGCACAGTGGAGGCCGTGCAGACAGAGCGGTGCATGCGCAGTGCGGCGGAGGAAAGAGCTGCGGTGGGAAGCACAACCCGTGCAAGGCTGGCGGGGGCGGCGGCGGTGGCGCATGGGGTTTGCAGACGCGTCAGTCTCTCCCGAATCGCACACGGTGCCTGGTAACGTGCGGCGGTGGAGGGGCCCCGGGAAGAGGCACGGAAGTCCCGTGCTGTGCTGGAGCCGAGCGACGGGGGCGGTCCGGTGGCACGACAGCGGACTTGGCAGGGCTTCCATCCATATTGGCAGGGAGGGGGGGCCGTTTGTCGGGGCTCCTGGTTCACCATGTGGGCACCCAGGGCGCGCCGGGTGCAGGGGGACGGTTTCGCCGCGGGCTTTGGAGCAGTTTCCGTGGCTTCAGCCATGCCGCAGGGCCTCTTGAACAGCGGCACTGGGACCTGCGCCCCTCGCTGCTTGGTCCTGGAACTGGCGCCGCACGCTTGATGCCATCTCCCAGTCCAAAAGTGCTGCGGCCGCCGCCGTTCGTGCCGGGAGCCAGCGTGCAGTTGGTACAGGGTGCACAAGCAGTCCTGCGAGGGGGGGGGGGCTGGTCTCTGCAGGGCTTTGAGTCAAGTGCGCGTGGAAATATCACCCGTGCTAGGAAGGAACGCCCCTGATACTGTTGAGACTGCTGCTGGCTCTGGTGACTGTGGTGTTCTGTGTCCAATCCGATGTCCAGCCCTCTGGAATGTGTTGCGGTTCACTAGGGGCTCACATCCGATTGCTTGTTGGTTTCTCTTTTGAGGCTTTTGCCTGGGCATTTTGACCCGTGGTCCCAGTTAACTCTGACCTAAGCCGTAGAGCATTTGAGATCGGGAGGGGCTCAGGAGGTGACCTGGTCCAACAAGGAGCCAAAACTTCAGATTTCTCTTCATGTGTAAAGGGCAAGGATGGGACCGGAGGCAAATCATTAACTGGGCTCATGAGTTTCACACAGAGCATATAGAAACCTTCACAGAAAAAGCAAGTTTTGGGTTCCTGCCCAGCTCTTTTAATGCTTTTTCCCTCTCTCAGCAGAATACTGGCCGCCGCCGATTCACCACCGCCCTCTCTCCCACCGTGGAACACAAGGCGGGTGGCAAGAAGTCTCCACAGCCTGTGAGTATGAGGTGTGTCTGCCGGCTGGTGCCGAGTTGTCTTTTCAGCAGGATCTTGGTGACATTGGCATGCAGGGTGCGCCAGCCCTCCCTGCGTAGTTTTTGACACGAAACTCTTCACGTGTCTAGAGGATGGAGGCGGTGAATTGCAGGGTTACTTGGCTTTATTTCGCTCACCACGCAGACAGATTCTGTCAAGTGGCCAGTGGTAAATACCCTAAGGTGCAGAAATGTGCTCTGTGGCTCTAAAGCACTCACATGTTATCACAAGCTCTGTCCTTTAACGACACTGTTGTCATTTCCAGCTTATTCTTCTGGGTCACCATGGTTCTGTCTCACAGCACGGTTCTGCCCTTCTGTCTTTCACTTCCCTCCGTTCTGTCTTTGCTTCGTTCTTTGCTCCTTCCCCTCTGTTCTTTCTTTGTTCCGTTCTTTGATGCCTGTTCATTTTTTTTTCTTTTGTTCTCCATTTCACCTCTGTTTCTTCTGTCTGTCTGTCTGTCTTTCTTTCCCCTCCTTTCACTTTCCCCGTCCTCCTTTGTCACTCCCCCATTTTTAAATTCTCTTTCTCTCCCTAGTAGCCCGATGCTGTTGGTTTCTTTCTTCATCTCTGTCTGCCTTGCTCCCTGTTTCCGCTTTCTAATCCCCACCACGCTCTCTCTGAAAGCCCATCACGACCGTTCCCCTTCTCGCTCTCTGTGCCCGGCCCTCTCCCCCAGTTTTAAATTTCTCCCTTTCTCCTCTACCTCTGTCCTGCTTGAGGTCCAGATTGTTTAAATTACGCCCTCTCTGCCCCATAGCCTGTCCCTTCTGAAGTCCTATTTTTCCACCTCTGTCTGTTCGGCTCCCAGCCCCTCACTCATCCTGTTTCTCCCTCTGTAACCAGCGGCCTTTTCCTTCCTGCCTCTTCTTTCCCAAACTCTCTGCGGGGCTCTGCGTCCCTGGTTTTGAAGTCCTCCTTCTCTACCTTGAGTCCATAAGTATGTTTTCTTTTTTCCTCTGGCTCCCTCTTTCCCATTCGCAGGCCTTGTGTTTCAGTTTTGTCCTACTCAACCCTGTGCCAAGTTGCAGTTTCCTTTCTTTTGCTGTCTCTCCCGGTCTGGCTCCCTGCCAGGGTTTTTAATTCCTCCCTGTCTTGTCTTGTGACCCATCGGTCTCTTTTCTTTCTCGGTATCTCCATCTGGTTGCCTGTCCCTACTTTTTCATTCTTGCTTTGCTGCCCGTCACTGCCTTCCCCTTCTCTGTCTCTCTCCGTATGGCTCCCGGTCCCTGCCTTTATGAAAGTCCCAGCTCTCTGTCTTGGAGCCTGTTGCAATTCTTCTTTTGTCCGTCTCTCTCTCTCTCTCTGGCTGGTTCCTGCTCCCTGGTTTTCTAGTTCTTCTTACTGTGGCTCTGTCTGCCACAGGATCCGCATTTTTAATGTTCCTTCCCTTTCCACGTAGCCCCCTTTTTGTTTTGTTTTTTTTCCCTTTCTGTGTCATGCTGCATGTAGTCTCCTCTCCCCGTTTATCAGTTCCTGCCTGTGCCTTGTTGTCCATCGCTTCCTGGCATTTTTTTTTCTACCTCTCTCTCTCTCTGTCCACCTTCCTGTGTCTGGTTTTTTAATTCCTCCCTCTCTGCCCTGCGTGTCCTTTAGCCTTTCTTGTCTCTCTGTGGCCAGCTCTCTGTCACCCTTCCTTTCTTCTGGAATTCCTCCCTCTGCCCTGCAGCCTGTCACTTTGGCCCTTTCTTCACCTCACTGTCTCTGGCTCCCCGATGACCCTAGATTAGAATGCCACCGCCTCCCTCCCCCTTACCTTCTGTACACATTGCTCTACCTTTAGCTCACCAGTGCTTTTTTCTTTTTTTTTCCGGGTCCCTATTTCTTAATTCTTGCCCCTGTGTCCTGTAGCACGTAGCAGTGTGACTTGTTTTGGAGACGTGGGGGTGCGTGCGCGTGTTCTCGCCCGTTCCCACCTTCGTTGGCCATCCCGGTTTTCCTGGCCCTGTTGTTTCATCCTCCCTGTCTGCCCTGTTGGGCATCCCCATTTTGATTTGTCTTGCTACCTGTCCTAGGCTTTC
>VWZK01012979.1:0-47565 GCA_013396935.1 Baryphthengus martii | reverse complement strand
ACTCAATGATCTTTCGAGGTCCTTTCCAGACCCTACCATTCTGCGATTCTGTGATTCTGTAATCAGAACTTCTTGTCTAGAAGATTTCCTTTATATTAAATGAGCACAAAGGTTGCTTCTCTGGGGTAGGCAGATTGGGGCCAAGTGAAATCCTGACAACAGATACTTGCTTGTTGGTCAGGATCTGGTCTTCACGAAATCATTCTGCTTATGTTTCCACTTCCTTCTAGTTGCCTCCTTTCGCATTATGTAATGTTTCATTTTCATATTTGCTACTTCATTTCAAGAGGGAAAAAAATCCTTTTAAGGGACTTATGTAAATAAAGACTTAAAAATAATTTTCTTGTGAATCTTCTTTTTCTTAGAAAATTATTTATTATACAAGAAAAGTATTTTTCTTTTTCATAGGATGGTGCTTTTAAATGTTAGCTTGGGATTTGCATCTTCCTCTGTTTTATTTTGGATAAGCTAATTAACTTTAAAAATAGTTTCCATAAGATGCAAAACATGGGAGAAAAGATGGTGGAAGCCAAAAGGTTGACTACAGCAAGAGTTGCATTGAATTAAATTAAACTTCAGCATAGAACAAACCGTGAGGTGCAGGAGGACAGTCTAATTTAAAAGGGTGTGTCTTACTGTGAAGTCTCTTTAAGCGTGATCTGCCTTTTGCCTAATTTTCTGTGACAGTGTATTTAATAATGGTGGTCCCTTACTGAGAATACCTTCTGCCTGGTCTGTCACTGTAGAAATTTTGGCTCTGTAATCAGCATATTTTTGTCAATCCAACACTTAAATTTCCTTAGGGGAATTAAGAACTCTTGTTAGTCATATTGCTCCAGATGAAGAAATTTTGTGCTGCTATTAAAGCACCTCAAATCTAAGCCTTTCTGCATTTGTGGCTCCTCTACTTTTTAGCTGCCTGTTAAAAAATCAGAAACTTATAAAATAACAAGGCTGGATTGTAAATCTGATTACTAAAAATCCTAGAAAGGACTCTGAAGGGCAGATCAGGAGTTTTACAACAATATGGATTAATGCGATTTATTTTTTTATATGCTAAAAATAGGTGGGCACCGGTGTTTGACAAGCATTTTATGGAAAATGTACGTTTTTCATTTATGAACATTCATCATTAAGTGGCTTTATATTTAAAACATTATCTAATAGAGCTTCATGGAGTCGAGAGTCAACAGGCAGACATACTTCAGAGCTACTTAGTTTCCAAAGCAGCAGTCCTATTTAAATGTGTACATGCCTTCTGTGACCTGACATATTAGAGGTTCTGAATTTAATTTAGTTTAAATGCTCAATTTTCTCTTTTATTTCCTTCACTGCAATTATGCAGTGTCTGAAGTATGTAGAGAAAGTCTATGAGCAAGTCTATGGGCTGAAGAGTCCAGCAAACATGCTGAAGGAGTGTTTTCTCTCTCCTCACAATTATACAAATAATTGCAGGTTTGAAAATCAAAATAATCTCTAAGAAGATCTAAAAGTCTTGTGTCTCGGTCTTTTAGACTTTCTATAACCACAGCAGGATAAAAAATGATGCTTGAATTATGTCAGATCCCTTGTCTTAAATAGTTCTGCATGCTGTAACACAACACTTTATGTTTCAGTAGAATATGTCAGGTTTTGCCACTAAAGCCATAAAATGCACAGTTCTCAGCTCACTGCAGCACAAGATATCCCGTCTCTTGCTATATGAGCATCCTTGTTAACAGCAGTGGTGAGACAGAAGCCACACTGGGAGACTCTCCCTTCCTCTGAGGGCACCAGGTGTGTCTCATCCCCTTCCTCCACCTCTTCACACTCCTCCAGGCTGGTGCTTTATTCCCTCAGCATATTGTTCACATCAAAGGGACATAAGAAGCTGAAGAAGGTGGACCTTGGCCATGTCCCCTGCCATCAAGGCATATCTGTTCTTCGAGAAGACAAAGGTCCATGTATGTAGTCATGGGTACAGAGCCACTTCCGTCTGCATCAGCAAGTCCTCTAGTGAAATGGATAATGGGAGCAGTCCCACTGATGAAAGACCAGGGGATTTTCCATAAATGCTGCCCTAACTTGGCAGCACCACTGAAGATAACCTGTTGTCCACATTTTTATGGTTAAAAATTGCTGTCACATTCATAGCTGAGGACCAGAGCGGAATCTGATAAACAAAAAATTGAGAAATGTAGATTGCTTAATTTCTATATTTTCACTTTTCATTCCCTGTGCACAAAGAAGGAGGCCATAATAAACCATGTGTTGGTCTAGACTGGAAAAAACCAGATTTCAGCAAAATCCCATTTTGTCAAAGGCATTTCAGTTCCGACTCTCTGAAAGCTTGCGTTTTAGTTGCAGTCTAGAGCAAAACTGTGAGATGACATAGTCATCCTCCTATTAGCGTTACCCATCACCTATCACTGTTCACTGTTACAGAAGTCTACATGGAGATAGAAAATCAAGGTGGCAGCAATCTTGCAAGTGAAGAAGACAAGTCAATAGCACAGGCTTAGGGACATCCCAAAGGGAGATCTAATTTTAAGAGGATTCAATGTGCTACTACATTTCAAATAGTAGTATTTAGGAGGGGTTGAAGTTATACACAATGAATTATTTGACATTCTTAAAGCACTCACTAACTTAAGCCAGACAAATGAAGGCTATATACATCTTTTTATGAAGCATACGTCTTGTCCAAATTATCTCTTTATTACTCTCACTGAGAAGTAGACATATGCAGTCCAGAAAAGAGAATGCACACAGCCAACAAGAACAGAAAAAAAAAATAAATATTGAGCGGTTTACTTCATAACTGGTTTTGATGCATATGTCTCAAACTAAGACATGGGATGTATCTAACACTTCCTGCAGCATGTACTTCCCAATATAAAATAAGCAAGTTGCGTTCAAAGGTGCACAGATCTACCTTCAGCACCACTATTTACCAATACGTCTCAGTCTCAATCTTTTAAATATCTTTTCCAAAACGGAGTGCAACAAAAAGAAAAACCTGATTCCTCTGAGCTGTCACCAATCATGTTTCAACTGAGAAGAATATTTCTGTTATCTCTTCTACAGTGAATGCTGGTTTTATAACAGTCATAGCATGCATTAAATTTACTTAGTGATACATTTGTATGACTGGAATAATGGCAATCGTCTTGCTTGTCCACATTGCCCCTAACCCTAACATTAACTAAGCCATGTCTTTATGCTCTTTTCTCAAATACTGATTGTCTGCCATAGACACCTGTACTCTGTGCCATGTTCAAATGTTAACAATAAAACTAGCAGGAGTAGATTGATGTGAAAAGGCACAGAAGTCAAACAGAGCCATTTCTAATTTTATCTTGCTGTCATCCTATGGTGCATTCTCAGTCATGTAATAATAAGGAGAACAGAGGGAAGGCTGAGATTAGATGAGAATAGTAAATTGGTTTTTGACAACCAGCTTCTAACTTCAGGTTTCACACACTTCCCTTCCTCAGCACTACAAAATTGTACTTAGTTAATTCAGCACATGAAAATATAAGAAGCTTAGGCAATGTTTTCCTGAAGCAGAATGAGGAGCAAAGAAGCTGTATACAGGGACACAGCTGATGGAACGCTCAATAGGAATTTTCACCTACTATATTTTTCAGTGCTCTTTTCTTGTTTAGGGGTGCTTTAGAGCAGTCAATTGCTCCTCCTCATTAACTTACATTTTGGTGCTGATAGGTCTATAAACTGCCCTAACAGCCCACACGAGTGCTGCTGTAGTGAAGGATCTGATTGTGTTTCCATTATAAACCTAATTTCAGAGATATTTATAACTCAGCCATTTTAATCTGCATCAGGCTTTGGGGAACTTGGCTCACAGGTCAAAGAGCGAAAGAATTTGCAGCTTATATATTTGAAAAGAAAAGATTTTAGCCAAGAGTTTACAGTGCAGAAAATTTCATCATCATTTAGAAGTTTCTAGGATAAGAAAATTTGTATTATCTTATGCAGTAGTTATATAATGTGAATTAAATATGTTACATTTGTTTTTATAAATTCAGATTAATAAGAGACTCTGTATTAATTGTTTAAGACTTTTTATTATCAGCATCAAATTATCTGAAGGGCAAAATCAGGGATAGTAAAATTTCTCTATGAATTTTTGAAAATATTTGCATTTAGAGCTGGTTACAGAACGCAGAACTTGAAAATTTTGATGAGGAATAGTTAAAAAAAAGCCTAAACTGTAAGGTAATCTGCTTCATTAGTTCCTGCATTATAATGATACCTCAATGCATTTACACAAGAAAAAATTCTAACATTTCCTTTTTTGGGGTCTTTACATCTGCCCCTAATGTGTACAGAAATATTGCATCCAATCTCTGTCCTATTAACAAGAAAATGAAAGCTGCTTAGATCTCCATTAAGACTTGGGCTGGCTGTTAGTTACCTATACAATCAGAGTGTTTTTCTAATGTGGATATGTTTACATAAATATATTTGTAATACACAGTCAGAGATTTGTTTGAATATTCAGTAATATTTGTCTTCTGGCAATTATTATTCTAACTTATATTTATGGTAATTTTCTCAGTTATTTAACTTTAGAAGCTAATAAACAAGACTTTTATTCTAGATTTCTTCATTGAGATCCTTCTTTTTATTAGTGTTTTCTATTGCACATCTGCTTGATGTGTGTATTTCATTTCTGTCACTAGTTGTCTCAGCTCTTCTCTAGACCACATCATTTTCTACTTTAAGTAAATTTTCACTTGATAACTGGTCTTTCACTCTAGCTCCTACCCTGTCAGAGAGTTGCATTACCTCTTCTAGGTCACTAACATAAAAACTGAACAGACTTGTCTTTAGTGATTACCCCTGTAGAGGTCGATTAGTTGTATTCCTTTTTCCGCAGTTCAAAATTACCTTCCAATGTTTAAGCCTATTTTGTATCTGCACAAATACCTTATCCTTTTCACTATGCCTGCTGACCTTCTAGATTTGCATTTTTCCTACTTCATGTTGTCTGTCAAGCTGCCTTGAAGTCCACCTAAATTGTGATGATGGCTTCCTCTCTATTTTTAACTTTACCTGCCTTTTCTTCCCCCCTTATACTTACCTGCTCCACTAATATCTCTTTTTAACACATTCTCAAATGTCTGATCAGAGTTGCTTCCTGCTTTATATGGAACCATCTTTACTATTATGAGTGCCCTTTAGTTACCACCTACACTTTTCCTAAACCTTGACTCAGCTACGAAAAAAACTTTCATTCAATTTTAGATATGTAATGTCTCTCTTCAAAGTAAAAGATCATATCCTACTACTTGTAGGTATGTATACAAAAAAAGTATGTTGCTAGTATTGCTAATTCCCAGGATAGTCTGGAAATTGTATATAATTTTTGCAAATATTTACACTTGTTTTCATTTTAAATCTGATTTTTAAATATGACATTTTACAGTTCAACATTGCTTGGTATTAAATACACTGCTATCCATACTGGCCAGTTTTCAGATATTACGTATTAAATATTTCCCTGAATATTTTAAATCTGTTTCACATAGCAAAAAAACCCCTAGTTTCAGTGAGGAATATTGTATCCGTCTTATCCACAGTGTCTGTGTGTTCAGGTTTTTATGTACCTATCATTGTGGGTAATGATTGTCCTGGTGGATGTATGGTTTATACAAAATTTCAAAATCATAAAAAAAAAAGTATTATTTTGTTTCAGATGGACATTTTTTAAAAAAAATTCTGTAGAACTCCAGTTCTGTGAACAAATATATAATTAAGAACATGAGTCTGTCCATTGCATGTCGGGTACTTATATAAATTTTAACATATACAATAGCATTTACAGAACCAAGATCAAAGTTCTAAAAACCTAATACTATAATAACTGTTTCTAAAATCTCAAATCTTTCAAATCTTTTTACCTGAAAGTTAGAAAAATTCAACTTCCTTTTCATCTTGAAGTGCAATGAAAGGTCTATAGCTCTAAGTTCTGCAAAACTAAATTTCTGAGGATTTTCATTATCAAAACCTCAAAAGAAACTTTTATAAAATGGAGCGTCTGCTTTCATTAGGGTCAAAAGAATTGTATGACCCTCAGTTGGACTTCCATCATTCCTATATGGGCATATAATATGATCTGACAACTGCAAAAGTCAAAACATGCACTTCAACCTTATCAACCTAGCACACTCAACCTTATCAAAATAAATCTTTATAAAGCCCATTCTCATTTTAATGACTCAGCATTTTCTGATTGTAAATCATCCTGATTGTTCTAGAAATAATCTAAAGTATTTTGCATAGTCATTGTGAAGTTTGATTCATTGGTATAGTGTTCTGAGATCCTCAAAGGAAAGTCTTCTTAGAAGTGGAAGCATGTAAGTACCAGTGCAAAGAGTGCTACAGTTTTTTAGGTTGTTTTAATTTGATTTTGAACAAGTGGGGTTTTTCCCTCATGAAAATTCAGGCTAGCTTTACAAATAAGAAACTGGGGAGAACTTTATCTAAAATATGGTTGAACTATATACTTACCTAAGAATTGTATACAGCATCTTCCCTGGCTAGATCAGTGACAAAAAGGTCTCATTATGTTCACTCTACATCTACTCCCTATGTAACTTAGATTTCCAAAGAGGATTTAAAAATCTTTCTCCTTTGCCTCTTACAGTTGAGTTACAAATGAGCTTCAAAAGGACCGCAGAACTTGCCTGCTCAGAAAGCCCTGAAGTAATAACATTGAATTTTGCGGGACTTCTCACATTTTATCTTCTAGAGTATTGCCTGAATCATTTCCCAGCTGTACAGAGGCACTGGTGAGATAAAAGAGCCAATGATTTAATTTTTTTAAATCTAGCTATTCATGTTTTTTCATTTTTCTTCCATGTTCATTCTTCAGAAACATGCTCTCTTTCTCACTACAATAAATAAGTCTTCTGTAAATAAGATCTGTGTCTAATGAATGAGTGGACTGTGTTAGAGTTTGACACCATATTAAAATCTGTCTTGAAGGAGATCAAAAACGGCGAGAGGGAAGAAATGCCTCATGTATGCATTTGAAGTTGCTGTAGAAAAGGGAATGCAAATAGTCATGGAAGAATACTATATTGAAACTTCACTAAATGTCTAGGGGCTTTGAGCTGTAGAAATTATCTACTAGACCACCCAAGAGCAAGTAATACATACCATGTTCTGTGCCTTATGTATTCTATCAAATCCTTAACATGAAGATATATTTACCACACAAAAATTTAGCCACAGGAATGATTGTTCTGATATTCATTTATTTTCTTATGCATGTATATTGTAATAATTACTCATGTACTAAATGCTGTAAACTAGAAAAAAAATGTTCAGTTGCAGTTATCTACAATCTAATAGCTGGTAAAATAAGTAACAGCAAGATATCTTGAATAAACATTTAATTATAGTTAAATATCTGGATCTTTTCAATATAAAATTAAGTTCGAACAAATGCAAATTCAAATAAGAGCATTTTAAAAGCTATAGGAGAAAAGTTAAACAGCAATGGTTTGTTTCAGAGACTTAATCATGTGTTGCAGGAGAGCTATGGTGTTCACTGATCTTTGTTGTTACATTTACAACACACAACAACTGGAGAGAAAATACTTTTAAAAATCAAGCAATTCGGATATAAAATGAAGTTTCAGAAGTAGCTGAAGGCAAAAAATAGAATGTCTTACAGTCTGTGAGTTAACCTTGCAGACTCTACTTTCACACCATGGGTTACAGAAAGAAGAGTCAATCGCTGGAGAAGGTTGTGCTGTAACAAGGCAACACAAAAACTACGTTCTGAACCAAACCCATCAACAACTCAAACCTACTAAAAAACCATATGGTTGGCATTTTTTTTCCAAAATTAATTGAAAACAGGGTTGCAAATAAATGAAATTCTGTTAACTGGTAAACAGAGGGGAGAATATACTACCTGCCATCCACACATTTTTAACTCAGACACATATGGCCAAAAAGAAAATAAAAGTTATTGCATTTAAATTATATAAACTTCTCAATTTGAAACATCAGCTCTTCAGAAACAAGTGTCCTTCATATTACAGATACGTCACTTGGAAGCTCTCCTCCTGTCTACAAGGTCATGATGCCAAAGAGCTCTTAGAAAGAGTATTAGCATGAATTTCTGCAGTTGCTTAACTCCCATTGCAGGCTGTCTTTATGCACAATCTATAAAATTGCCTACTGGAGGTCCATACACATTCAGAAACAGTGAGAGCTACAAAGAGGCATAAACTACGAGCATTGTTTGCATTTTGTCTGATACTTGCATGAACTCGCCAAAACAGTCATGTCCCATTTCCATTCATTGAATCATTTGCTCCTACTTTGTATTGCATTATGTTTACATGGGATCACTCACCAGTTTATTCCTCCTTTTTTCTCTTTTCATTCCTGTTTTCGTTGGTTTCAAAATTTTTCCTACTGCTATCCTCAGAGCCTCTCAATACCTTGTCCAGAGCCTTGCTAGTAAAAACACATTGAGAGAAGGACTGAAAGGAGTTTTCTCTGATTTTGATGGCATCAGGAATGCGCTCTCGACTGAGTCTGCTTTAACCCCCTGGATCTGCCAGCACTGTTTCTCCTAGGGATCCAAGGTGTTACACTCCTCCAGAGCATCCAGAGAAAAACCCTGTATAAAAATGTCCAAGTCTTATATAAACCTTAAAATTGTCCAGATTTCCAGCAGGTATCCTGGGGGAATTGTGTTCACCAAAGTTGATTTCTAACTGTATGGATTCCTTCCTTTAGATTCTGCTGCAGTAAGAATGCTGTGCAGATAAGCCTGCCCTACATTTCCTCTACTAGTGGAGTCTTATTGTTTTTCTTATATTTTGTTCTGTGTTGCAAATACCTCTCATTTATATGCTATACACCACATGCAACTGAAATGTGCATTAGTCCAAGTGAGATAATAAGAACTGGAACCCTTCAGTGTCCTTGCTCGCTTCATTTTTCACTACACTTTCAACAGAATCTCACCTGTTGTGGTCTTCAGCATACGATTGATGCATTTTTCTCTTTGCACGTTTTGACTGTCTCTAGAGAAGAGGAGATCATACTAAGGAATACCTAATAAGTATAAGTCATAGTCTGTCTGTGTGATGAGGGACATTTTCTACTTCCTCATGGCTACAAATTGAAGAACAGTACTGCAAAAATTAAGATTGTTTCTACTACTACTTACACATTTTCACATCTTTTTTTTTTGCTTCCTTATCCTTTCTTAGACTACATATATTACCTCCAGGTCTAGGAACAATCTCATTTCTGTGTGTACACATACAAGTTCATGTAGAAATCAGTTAGAAATTAATATAACTTTTCATAATAAATATGATTTTCACTAATGCCAGATTTTTACATCTGAAATCTCAGATGTGTGGTTGAAACTATGTCCAGAAAAAACAGAGAGGATACTTCAGGAAGATTCATATGTTGAGATGTTTTTAAATGATTTCTTTCTCTGTTGGTACGTACTGCCTCTGCCTTAGGTTAGCTCTGAGATGCCAGGTTGATACCCATTTTTTATTCCAAAAGAAATGAAGTCCCTGAAATGTCTTAATGATCTGAGTTGGCAGGGAAGCTTATATCTAAACCTCAAAGGACGTAAGGATGAGCACTACCAAATAAGCTAGCAATGGGGCAGTTCTCAAAAGGAACTTTACTAATTTATATCCTCCAGTTTGGCAGTGGTATTAGACCTGGAAGAGGAGTATGCTGTATTCCCATAGGGAGGTAGCTATGGAAACATTACTTCTGGGTACCAGAAAGCTCTGTTGTCTCGTCACTGATACCACTGAGGTCCATTTCATCCCTCATCTTACAACTTAATGGTCCTCTAAGACTCCTCTGTACCAATTGTTACACTACATCCCTCCAAATGATTTGTCAGAGTCTCAGCCATAACTGCACAGTGTGAGGGTCGGTTTTGTCCTTCCCTGTCCTGGGTCAGCTGTGCATCACGTAACAGTGGAGGCTACTCTACTTCCGCTCACAAAAACTCCTATGAGCCAAAATGACAGACAGAAAAGAGGGAGACAGAGGTGGGTCCGTCCTTGCCTTCCCCCTTCTACTTCAAATACGAACTCTAAATCAGTAGCAGAAGATATACTGTAGAAATTGCACTGCTTCCAATTTTTGTACCGTGGTGGTCTTTTTCTATGGTTAGCAAAGAAGGCATTTCCCTACCATCTGGTTGTACAAAGTCTTAGAAATTAAGCCTTAGAGAGATCCTAGAAAACTATCTAGGCTGGTTCTCCCTGTTCTCTACTAATTGCCTTCTTAAGCCCTTACTTATAACATTCCTGGGAAGGCAAGAGTCTTCCAGAGTACTCAGTTTAGTCAAATATTCCACTGCACTGTCAGGTAAAAGTTGTTCCCAATATCATCTACCCTATTATCCTAGTTTTTCTTTAGTGTGAAGTTAACCTCTCTTCTTTCCCATCTTTTAACCTGTACTTGTAATGTCATCTCTATGTTACAAACATTTCAGGAGCTTTTATTCTCTATACTTCTTCTTACCTGAATTCACATTTAACAATAAAAAAAAATAAATCATAATCATTAATTGTAATTAATAAGAAGTAGTTTCAAAATGGAAATGTGTACAGTCCCAAATTTCTCCTGGTTTGGGTCTGCGCAGCTCTGGATTTTGGCAAGTGTCCATATCTAATAATAGCAATGCTCAATGACACAGTGACTTTTAAAAATGAGGTTTAAAAAAAATCTGTTAAAGTCAATAGCCACATTTGTCATCAAAAATTCCCAGTATTACAGAAAAGATGGATTATCATGAGAAGAGGTAATCCCATCAAACCGTGCTGTAATTCTATTAAAATTATGCAAGTGACAAGTACTCTCTTAAACAATGAATAACTCTTTCAGAAGTGTTCCTATCAGTCAGAGAATGTTGATTTTGCACTAACTCTCAGCAGCAAGAGAATACATTGTTCTCTATGAAGGTATACACAATGCTTACTTCTAAAAGGATATAGGATTCTAAAAGGATTCCCTTTATTTTTAGCATGTCATTGTCTATTGAAATGCTTAAACTAAATGACTGATTTTTTATTTTCTCCCATGGCCAATAGATACATATCCCCTACTTGCAAAGAACGTAACACTGCTTATAGTGTTAATATGAACAGCTGAAGAATATCCTCCAATTGATATTTATCACATGAGCTTTTCTTGTGATAGTGCAATTTTTTTCTGTTATTTTCTGCATTCTGTTTAATAGCTAGCACTTTAGTTAACTTGATGAAATTTTATAATGATCCTATGGTCATAAGGAATAGAAAAATAGGCATACCTGAATTCAAATCCTTCAAACACAGATTTTGCCTCTTTTGTCATTGTATTGCCATTTCACTGATGCAAAGTTATTTGGAATGGATGCAAAGTCTTTCCAGCCCCAAAGCAATCAGAGTGTCCTATGTCATTTCACTTGTCTAACTCCCACTGCTGCCAGGGAAAGGGCAAAGAGTCCTCAGACCATCAGTGAACTGAAAGTCATTATGGTCTAGATCTGAGCATGACCTTGAAAGGGCGTATTTGGAGAATATGCAATTCAGTGAGTACTTGTGATCAAAAGTTATGCCTAGCTTGCATAATTTCAAAATAATTGGAAAAGGTGATCTATCTCCTGCCAACTTTTAAAGGATCTTGATAAATGTATGCAATATGTCTCAAAGTGCTAAACTGTGTCCTAAGGCTGTTAGATTTTACACATTTGCATAACTTTTTAAATCAATCCTAAAGCTGTTGCTTTGGGTTATTTTTAATGTAGTCCACAGAACAGATACTGTTCCATTTTTACTATACTCTTTGGTATCTACACAATGACAAGAACTGTATTTTTGACCTTTAATCTAACGAGCATTCAGACAAGACTGAGAAAGTGCACATTTTGAAATATTTCCTTCCAGAGACAGGGAAGAGAGGAAAAAGAGAAAGTATGTGTGTGTGACGGGAAGAAAGAGACTGAGCAAGAAAGAAAACAATAAATCATGTCTTTCAATCTCAGTCTCTAGAGTTTGTATTCAGAGAATATAAGCATGCAAGCGGTCTCAAACATGAAAACACAGCAGACTTCTTGCAAATTAATTTATAAAAGGAATTTGAAGATGCTGTTACTTCCCAGTGCAAGGGAGTGGAAACAGACAAAATTTCTAATCTAAACTTTCAATTTAGAACAGTTAATACATCTTTTTGAAAGTTGAGAATGTTGAGTTAGTTTTTGCCACTGCAATCCTTTTTTCGTCAGTACCTCCTTGCTCTCTATTTTCATGCATTTCAGACTTGAAGTGGAAGAAGCAGTAGAAGTATGAAAAGGCTGCTAGAAGAGTTCTCTCTCATCATTTCACCCTTGCTTCGTTTACTTGGCTCCAGTTGCACACATCCACTTCACCAGCTCTTTCTCTGCTGCCTTCTTCAATGGAGCTCCCCGGCCTGAAATTTCCTTCCTGACCCAATCCACTATGCCTCCACTCCTTACTCTTCATAGTCTGTTCTCAAAATACTTGTCTCATAAAATCGCTAAGCCCCAGTCTTCCCATTGATTCCATCAAAGAAAGAGATAAAAAACAAACAGTCCCCTACAGACCTACTAAGACACAAACATGAGCCGAGTGCAAGTGCTTTTCCTTTTTAAGCTTTCTTCCCACACTGTTTGTCTTGTTCTGTCTATTTAGACTGACTGCTAATTCTGCTTCTGCAGTTTTATACTTAGACTGTGAGCTTCCCAGAGTAGGATCTTCCCTTTAATAAATGGAGTCCATAAAGGATATAACCTTTGCTTGGCACAGGGAGACTTTGTATTCAATATTCTTACCAAATACTCAGGACCAAAAATGACTGAAAAAGCTCAAGAAAGGCTATTATCACAAAATTGCTATTACAATTTATTTAGCTGAGAAATACAGATAAGCATCTGAGTTTTCGGATGCTTCTTGAGACAAAGGATTTTATTCATCAGATGTCTGGAGATGCAAAGCAACCATAAACACAAATTTTTCTGGCTAGGGAAACAATTTTACAGATGTTTTCTATTGTCAGAATGACTTAAACCATATGGGGGATTCTGGTCCTAAATCTGAGATCCACCAACCACTTGCTTTTTCACCTAGGCAGCTGCAGATTTAATCAGTTGCACTCTGACTTCTGAAAATTTAAAACAACTATTTAAGTCTAGCAAGGCTCAGCCTGGATTACCCATTTTTTCTCCTCTCTTTCAGGGTAGCATTGACCTCTGTTCATAATTCAGGCATAGGGCTGATTCACAAAGTCTGTCCTGCATATGCACCAGAAGGTTTCAGTAAGACAGACGTGAGGAAAAGGCCTTCTGCTAATCATTTTCAAGGTAATAAGTTCACTCTCTGCTAGCCCAGGATTTGGTTCCCAATATATACAGAACAGAAGCTGGAGTCAGACCAAGGTCATTGTGCTGTGATTTTGTTTGAAGATGGATTTTACTTTATGATTTTGAAGAGCTTTGTGCTTTCTACACTTGAGGCAGTTGGATTTCTCCATAGTTACATGTCTCACTGTAAAGGTAAATGTGTTGATCTGTTCATTATTAAGAGCATAATGGAAGAAGATAATCTTCATGATCCTTGGATGAAGCATGAAAGTATTGCTGTTAATAAATACTTTGCTATTCTATTTTTTAAAGATATAGGATCGATTCTCTAACCCACTATTAAAAAGTGGGTTTTAAATAGAAGTAGATTATGCCATAAGTCCCTCAGGTCATTTTGAGGGACAAAAAAGACAATCTTTTCGTTTGGTTTAAAAAATGTTTTTCTCTGATCGTATATCAAAAACCAATCAATCAGAGACCAGAGCCACAAAATCTACAAGCAAAAGATGGAACTAATTGTTTTCTAAATGCCAACAGATTTACAGAGGAAAAAAAATAGAATAATTTCTGTAACTATTTCACCGATACCTCTCTGTTTTGTTTTGGTTTTTTGCCACTGGAATCTGTCCTTCGTAATGCACAAATTGTTCAGAGAAAACCGTGATATTTTAAACTGATGAACTCTTTGGGCTAAGTGCTAAATCGGTGACTATTCTGAGGAGCCTATGAGCCAGATTGCAAGTGTGAAGCAGTGGAGAGCTCTCAACAGCATGATTTACACAGATCTCTTTATAAAAAGCTCTCCCCTTTGTTGGAATTCAGATCTTTGTACTTGCAACTTGACAGCCTGGTGAGCCTGATGGCTCCCTCATGGCATGTATGCAGCCACAGCTAGTGTTCATCCTGTTACATCTGAGTGGGATGTGTTTTCATAGCTGCCCTCTGTCATCTTCACCGAGAAAGATCAATATTCACACAAGGAATCTGATTTAAAATGGTCATTTCAGGCTACAGGGTTTGGTACCTTCCTCCCTCTTTGCTCAGTCCTCTTTAAAACTGTCTAAGCCTTCTCACAGGGACACTAAAGGTGAAATGTAAAAAGATGATAAAATCTAAAATGCAAGTAAAAAAATGTAGCTCCCAACCAGATTAGACTGCCACATACTAGAGAAAACCAGGGGGAGGTCGGACAAAGGTAAACAATCACAGTTCCAGTTTAGTCTTGATCTTTGGCCAAATAGTTTGCAGGAAAGTTTTGATGTTGCCCAGAAGGCCAAGTTTCTTATATAACAGAGTAATTGGCCTGCCCATCCTGAGAGCTATAGCTCTGTCACATCTTTAGAAACTGATGAATTCATTTGGTAATTCAAGAAATCAGTTTTAAGGGGGGGCATGGTTTACCACCACAGGTCAACTGCTGCAGCCCATTGACTAGCCAGGCTACACAGTGTCTCTGGCAAGTTCGCTCAACTCAGTGCTTTATAAAGCTGATTTCCAGAGGAATTTGGCCAAACCAAAGGTACGAGCAATGCAAAAATGGGAGCAGCACACATTTTGTGCAGCTGACTTGCTTCATATTCCACAACATAAAGAAAGAAAACTGCTGTTTCACTAAAATATATTATGCAAAGAAAGACACGAGGTCCCACATGCCCATGTAAACCATCTCTTTTTTAACTACCTTTGCCTAAAGTTTTGTCTCTGTCCCCTGCATTGGATTCCATTTCCATATAAAAGGAACTTTGTTAAAAGCACCTGCTGATAAGATTCATCTCATTTAGAATAAAAAAACTTTCTCAAGACAAACTCTTTTTTTATTTGGCTTGCAGTGACATTATTGACCACTTTGTACAGTCAAATGGATTGCACATAACTGCTGTAGGTGAGTGCACAAGGGTATGTGTATTTAGAATCTGCCAGTCCACTGGCAGGTGGGTAAGATTTTCTTTTTCATGGCTAGGTAAGTCTGTTTTCCTTCTAGAGAAAGAAGATAGAAATTCTTCTTATCTAAAACTGCACAGAGAGAAAGGCAAGGACTAGGCGCTACAGCTTTTTAATGCCCAGAAACAGAATCACAGAATCACAGAATGATAGGAATTGGAAGGGGCCTCTGGAGCTCATTTAGTCTAACCCCCCTGATAGAGCAGGTTCACCTAGAACAGGTTGCACAGGATCGCATTCGGGCAAATTTTGGATAGAGACTCCTTCACCTGTTTGGGCAGCCCATTCTAGTGCTCTGATACCCTCAAAGCAAAGAAGTTCCTCCTCATGTTTAGGTGAAACTTTCTATGTACAAGTTCATGCCCGTTAACTTTTGTCTTGTCACTGGGCATCACTGAAGAAAGACTGGTACCATCCTCCTGACATCCACCCTTTAAGTATCGATAAGCATTGATGAGATTCCCCCTCAGTCATCTCTTCTCCAGATTAAAAAGACTCAACTCCCTCAGCCTTTCCTCATAGAAGAGATTTCTCGTCCCCTAATAATCTTTGTAGCCCTTTGCTGTACCCTTCACAGCAGTTCCCTGTCCTCTCTGGTGATGAGAGATAGTGAGGTTCCTGTGGTGTGTTTCTAAACACCCCTACAAAGTTTACCCTGATATTTCAAGACTGGGTAGGGCAAATGGAAATTTGAATTCTTAGGTATAATTTCAAGAGTTTTGATTAATTGCCTTTCTTTTCCACTATATTTTTCAAGTGCTTCTATTTTTTCATCCTTCTTTCCACTGCTTTCCTACTGTCCAGAGGGCAAATATACAGCTAGTATGTCTTCTATCTCTTTGACAAGGCAATGACATTTATTTTCTATTCTACTTTCAAATTCTAGCTACAGTAACATCAATGATGCTGTGAACTTTGCTCAAGTTTCACTGATGTGAGAGAGATTAGCAGCACAGTTATTCATTTTATTTGGCCACCTCTTTACCTAATTATCCCTAGCTTGCACTGGAAGGAGAATTGGTGGTAAAATAACTTTTTTGGTGTGTGAAAATAACCACAATTTTTTCAAATTTCTCTTTAATCAAAACCAAACAACAATCTAAAAGGTTTAACATTTTCTTATGAACCACAATATTGAGAACTTTTTTTTCAAACCAAAGACATACAATACTTCCCAGATTAAATATTTTCCCCAGAACCTAGATCTGCTCAATAAAATTGCCATTTACCTCATTTTCATTGATGCAAGGAAAGTCAGTTTTGTTGAAACTCCAAGATTTGTGGCCTAATTCATAGCCAAGGCTTCCTGGATTTTTCTGTTCCCCATGCCAAGCAGGGAAGAGTTTGCTCATGTTGAGCTGATGACCTTGGATTTCCAAGGTCCCCAGCTCAGGAGCAGGCTGTCCCAGAAGTCAAAATTCTAAATGAAATCCTGGGCTGTATTTGGCAAATGTTTTGCAACAGAAATCTTTTGGGCTGAATACAGTCACGCTTTTCAGTGGAAAACATTATTCACAGCATTCATTGAGAACAGCATGGGGTTGTCCTACCCGGGGGAAAATTCTAGGAGTTCAGAAGAAATCTCTGTAAATAGGTTACAGAGAAGAGCAAATACTTTCTTCCATATCTGTTCCAGTGAAACTGGCAGGATCATGCCCAGGGCACATACTAATAAAGAGACCGTCTGCGGAATGATGATAAGAGACTATTTTCTGACGTCTATCGTAAGTCAGGATCAGGGCTATAAAAACGATGCACAGAATATATGGCAAGTTTCCACAGTTGCTGAAGTCAGGCACTGCTGTTGCAAGTCTCATTTCCTCCTTGTCCTTTTCAACAATGGTAAGACTCATCTGTGGTTGTGGTAATCCCTGCAAAATTTCCATTGTGAAAGGTAGAGTTTTTCACTTTCCTCTTTTGAGATAGCTCACACAACAGTCAAGCTTAACAGAGTCCCTGATCTCTAAACACCCAGGAAATACAAAGATGTTGCTGATGGCACTGTTATATATCAATTTTAGAAATCATTATTCTTTTTTTCTTCTCACCATCCATAAGACTAAACAGCTATACCAGGGAAAAAAAAAAAAAAAAAAAAGAGAATATTTTTACATTATCTTTAGCTAGTATCATAACGGTCAACAACTAGTGGCACCAGCAGGGTCATATTTTATTAGACAATGTTTGTAGACTTACATATATACCATGGTGTCTCTCTATATATAAATATGTGTGCATGAATATGTGTATTTATAAAAGTTCGTAGACTTTAAAAAAGCAGTCTGTGCCTCGTACACCTTGTGCTCTGGTGGAATGTCTGTTCATGAGATGACATTTGGTAAATTTGGGACTAGATGCAGCTAGATATGGGCCTGAAGTTGATGAGGAAGTGGAAACAAATTGAAATAGCCACAGGAAGTATTACGACCCTTGGAAAGCGTGGGATTACATTTTCAAGAGATAGTTTCTTTTATTTTGTAAATACAATTTGTGCTTGTGACTTCTGAGCTGCCTTTGGAGAAATGTCTCCACCTTAGAAGCTCCTGGTTCAGTAGCTGTTCCTTCTGCAGGTACCTCTTGCTACTGACTTCAGGGCACGAGTCTCAGTCTGAAGATGCCATACCCCTTTACCACATTTCACGTACAGTCTATCCCAGAGCAGAAACAGTAAACACTAAGACAGCAGGAACCTTGTTTCTCTCACAGAGAGCTTTATGAGCTGTTGTAATATACTTTGAAGCCAATGCAAATCCCATCAGTAGTTTCAAAGTTCGGCTAGCAACACAGTATATCACAGCCAAAAATTTTAAGTAACCACATTGAGTTTGACTATTAATTTCAGAAAAATGCCTAGATTTCATAAGAATTACTTCCTTAATATTAATTGTTATAAGGTGATATTTCCTATGTTCATCTTCTAATTATGTTCAATAGTATCATTCTGATTTTTTCTATTCTAGTTTATCTCATTCCGCATATGAAACGTATAGAGAAAGAGAGCAAGAGTGAACATGAATCTATATCACTACAAACTAGGACTTCCTACCCCAGTTCTGAGGGTGAAAGGTGTCTCACATATGGTCTGAATCCGGCCCTGGTTACACAACCCCAGCATTCATGTGGAACTGGAGACTTACAATTCCCTTGAGTAGGAGAAGAGGCAGAGACAAGAGTGATGTTTGTGACAACAGAGAGGAAGGATTAAACATGAGAAGGGAAAGACAACAGTTAAAAAGGGGGAATAAAGCAGAAGAGGACTGAGAAAATCTGGGAGGACAAAATAAGAAGATATTGTGTATACCAGAGCACACCAGCTCACAGAATATACAAATAGCTCATAACTGTTAATGTTAAGAATTATCATCATTATCATCATAATTATTTTGATGACAGGATTATTATTGATATAGTACTAATAACTATGCTAATAAGTCCATTAATAATACAGATGCTCAGCATTCTGAGTCCTAACATTCCTTTACTGTCCAGGAGATCACCATTGAATCACTGGTGTATCTCTGCTTATCTTCAAGGCCAGCAAGTATCAGTTCATCACCAAGAATAAGCCTGTCTGGTGAATCTAGAAAACATAACTCTGCGGCTAAACTGATTTGTCCCACATGTTAACATTTCGGGGTGAGGATTTCTTCATTTCAAGTTCTTCAGGTATTTAGGACTCAGCATTTAAAAATAAGATCCAGAAAGACCTTTATGCTTGCAAAATGCTGATAGAAGTGTCTAAATGGACGGAATTGTAGTTCTTGTTGTCTCAGATACCTGAAGGGAATTTATTTCTAAGATGATACTGAGCATCCCCCAAAAAGATGGCTGTTTAGCAGGCACCATTCAGCAGCAGCGTATCATGAACTCCACAGCTGATGGAGAACACCAGAAGTAGCAGGTCAGTATGGCCTCATTTACAAGCATTTCAAGATGTCTTCTCCCGCATTTTTGACAAACATAGTCTTTAATTTGTATACAGTGTGGTAAAAAAAAAAAAAGGCTGTCTTCAAATACTTAGTAACATTTGCTTTTTAAGACTAAAGGACCAGCATTGTCATTTCAAATTTCCTGCAGATTCTCTGGAATCCACTGAAGATCTGCAGTTATACAGGTTAACGGAGACTAGAGCAGCAGAGAGGTGCATCCTGCAACATCTGTGCAACCGTTACAATTGGTCACCTGACTTTTTTCTCATGGTGACACAGTGTCAGAGGCAAACAGAAAAAATGAGGATGGAAAATATGCATCTCGACTTCATCCTGGAGCTAGTATTGCATTGAGGGTCCTCTCATTCAGTTACAGCCAGAGGTACCAAAAACTTTCCTTTTCTGAGATGGAGAGACTAAGTGTGGGGCAAAAGAGAAAAGAAGGAGGATGAGACAAGGACTCACACAGAGACATTTCAGAATGTCTTAAAAGATGCAGAAAAAATGAAAAGTTCATCTTTTTGCAGATCACGTTAACATTATTTTTAACCTCACTTCTTTTATAATGACCCCTCTGGAAGGGTGAAACGCATTCTTACCAGCTCCTTTTATCCAACTTAAAACATACGTGCTGAGTTGTTGTTGGCTTTTATACTTGGGAAGTAAAAAGGAGCAGGATGTTAGGGGAAAATGCATTTCTGAAGCATTATTTGTTAAAATGTCTACAAAGAATTTCATGGCCTTCACAAAGAGATTAAAGTGAAACAGCTCATATTCTGACCTTCCAACCTTTCCTGAGATCTCAATAGGTGATGCTACAAAATCTGGAGCTGTCTGTTTCTGGCTGAAGTTGGATTATGGTAGATTTGCACTGTAATTTGTCTGCTTGCTATCTCCCATACAAGTGATGGGTTGCCCAGTAGTCTCATTGAGACTGTGAAGTATCATGTGTGCTGGGGCAGCCCTTGTGAAGCCAGTTACCTCTGAATGTTGCTCCGGCAAAAAATAATTAATTTTTAAAAACCCCAACAACAACAGAAAAACAACCAAAATAAAAACCAACCAATCAAAAACCCAAAACCAAGTCAGAAATGAGAAAGTCAATGAAACTGGGGTTCCTGCAGCAGTCTGGGTGGAGAAGATGATGACAATATGACAACATATAGACAGATTTGTGAGATGTGAGCTGAAAAAGAAATAGAACCCTTCCCACTCACTCAAATGCCATAACAAAGCAGAAAACACAAACACATTAGTGCTCATCTCTGAACAGCTGAAGACATTGTCAGACATATTCTGCTCTCCCACATTGAGTGGAGACATAAAGCTGGGTGGTATTAATAGAGTAATTTTATACTTACACCCACATTTTAAGGAACTGTGCTCTGATGATGTTGGCAGGCCCAAACGTCTTGCTTGTAGGGTTTGGACAGAGCAGAGCTGGGTCTACTTTCAAGACCATCCCTGGAAGTCTAGAGACCCAGGTATGTCCTAGATCCAGATTTTTTCAAAAAAATTTAAATTCTATAGAAAGACATACTTCTGATCCAGGAGATTTGTATAGAAAGGTATGTACAAAAAAAACTTGTAGCATATTCCCATATTGAAGGAAACAGTGAGAAAACAGAAGGAAAATATAACCACTGATCAGATATAAAGCCATGAAATCTTGCTACAGCACTAGGTTTAAAATCAGTGAACAGAGCTATTTCTCAAAAAGTTGGAAACTGAAGATATCACTTGACTGTCTCAGACAGTATTATTCACCTTTGATTTTCTAGAAGCTCAGGTAAGATCCCTGGAGATATTTTATTAGTGTGGAATCCACAAAGCTTTTCCTCTCACAACCATAAGTCAACAATAGAATTATTATACCCAGAAATGTACACTGAGGAAATCTGTTCAGCTAAAACCAGAGGCAGTTATAACCAGAGATGAAATGATCGTAAAATTTTGCTTGTTTTTCAGCCACTGAGTGAGAAGAGGAAATCAACACAACTCCAGATACAAGCGCAGCATCCCCTTGCTCTGTTTTAAGATAAGTTTACAAATACACACCACAACCATCTAAGTAGAATCCATAATATAGCTCAATAGTCCTACTGCTTCAGAAACACTGGATTTGATGAGTGTGAAGTGTAGCTAATGGACAAATTTCACACCAATAAAATCTCTACTTCTCCTCTATGTGCATATATCAATTACTGATTATTGACATAACAATTAACCTCTTGGAAGTCAGAGAAAGTCAACATTCTTTGATATTTACGTTATGTCTGACTATTTCTTTTACAGAAGATAGGAAAAGAAAAGCAGAAATTGTAATATCACAATGCTGGTCTCTCTTTAAGAGCAAGGCATGGTGTTTTCTTTCTGCCCCTTATCAAGGTCCAGGTAGAAAAGGAGAATCCACCAAGAGCAGAGTGATCACACAACTCCTTTCATGACTATTGTTGCCGGAGGTAAGACAAGGAGATCAAGTGTGTATTTTGGCAGGTCCAAGTGATTACATCCTAGCAAACGAAAACACATGCAATAAGTTTGCCAATTATCTATCTGAAATGTAGTGGGATTTGAGGTGGAAAGAATAAACACAGACAGTTACAGAGTCCAGTCTTTGACACCAGGAACTGCTAGAGATTTCTGGCTCAGATTGTGTAGGTACGTACTGCTAATCAGCCCTACTATGTCTTTTAAATCATCAGAAGGTCTTCTGAGTTCAATGGGGTATGTTTATTAAATGTACTTCTTGCCCACCTCTCTTTCATAAATACAGCAGCCTCACGCCGTCAGCCTTGCATGGGAGGTACAAAGTTCATGCTCATACTCCATGCTTTCCGTTGATGATTTTCCACAATATTGAATAATTCTCTACAGAGTTGTTCACAACAGTTTTAACATGTGGCCCTTATTCAGAGAACAGGATGAGTAAGAGAGAGAGAAAAAACAAAAAGTCAGAGAAGGAATACCAGAGCAAGACAGAAAACACAAGGGGCAGTTGATCAAAAGGACTGTTAGCTGGAGGTGGCAGAGGAGCAGGTAATCAGACACTGCATCCTTGGATCATAGAATGTGCCAGGTGGCCACAAACCCCAGGGTTTTGGCTTGGCCACTGCAGAGATAAGGCCAGCTGCAAAGCTTGGATCCCAATCAAATGTTCTGCTGTCCAAACACCCTGAGAGTTTGGGTTATTTGGCATGGGCCCATGTCTAGTTTATATTAGTGTTTATTGTCCCTTGGACATTTGGAAACTAACTTTCATAATTCACACATCAGCAATGCATGTTTGGCTGGCCTGATGGCAGGCTGCAAATCCAACTCTGCTATCTAGCAGCCCTTCTTTCAGCTGTATGGATCTGCCTTGCATGTGGCGTACATATTACAGCTGACAAGGGCTGAATGACAACTTCATGGCTCACTGTTAGAAGCTTAGCCAAAAAAGCACAAAAGGCATGTCTCCTTCTAGGGCTTTCATCTTTCACACGCACTCAATACTTTTTATAGCAACTCTTTGGTAGAGAAGATCAGTGTCCTCTCTGCCTGCCTTCCTTTCCAGAAGTCTCACTTGGGAGACCTGTCACCCACAGCTGTTTCATTGCTTCCTTAGTCACACAACTTAGAGGTTTAAGTAGGCTCTAAACTGACCTCTCTGCTCTTAAATATGGCTTAGACCTATTCTGTTATCTTGAAACTTTTGCCTTAATGATACTTAAAGATTGGCATAAATTCATCATCGGCTTCATGCTGGTCAAAGAACAAGACCAAGAACAGTCTGGAGTCAAGCTCCTTGGAGCAGGAAGAGAAGCTAGCCTTCATAATGAATAAACTTATTTCTTATACTTGAGAAGATAAAGAATTCAACCCAAGATCCTCCTATTTCATTTCACTCCTCTGGTAAAAAGTGTATTTTATTAACTAGTCTTTTACGTTTAAGTCTGCTCTGTTCTTTCAAGCTGGGGAAAAAAAAAAATCAGCAAAAGATATATTTCATAGAGTCTATTTCTGGGAGCATGTTGGATACTTAACAAGTTCGTCTTCTGTGAGCAGCCATTTCATGTATCAGACAATAATGACTGCTTGAGTTCAGACTGTAGCACACATTTGCACTCTCTGTTAGATCTCCTTCCTTGATGCAGGAAAGCCAGAGTAAATGTTATCTTAGTAATACTTTCCTCCTTTTTCTGCTTCTCAACTGTTTTGAGTTTTTTGCTGTCTTTCCTTCTGCTATTTATAGCATGCCTTACTGAGCATTGACAGGTGTCTTCATAGACTGAAAAGTGAAGGAGACAGTAATGCTGGAGGATATTGTTTTCTCTAGTGCTTCTAAGCCATCCCTGGAGATAAGTTGCCTTTTAAAAATCAAGGTGCACTAGCCTGGGCAATGCAAGCTAAACTTCGCTTACTAGCTCTCTGTTTATATTACATAATTGGGTCAAACTGGGCCCATTTCTGACCTCAAAGTCTATCCTAACGAGCATGGCTACTGACACCATATACTGTATGAAGTACCCTCCATTCAAATTGTCCTGCCCCAACATTAGCAATCTTTCCTCTAAGTAAAAAAAAAAAACTCAAACCCAACAAAGTCCAGTTCAGATGAACCAACATTATGATAACAAAGAGTTTTTCTAGTCATGAATGCTAACACAAGGCAATTGCACCTCAGGCTCAGAGGGCAGAATCTAAATAACTTTTTGATTGCACTGTTGACTTCTGCCATCAGAAAAGAGCACTTCCCTTGATTGGGGCACTACTTAATTAATAGAGTCTGTTTGTTGAGTTTTCATTTTTTAAAAAAGAGCTATCAGGGACTCAATATTTTCTTCTTTCTTGCCCTCTTGAGAGCTCACCTGTCCTGAGCATGGCTGCCACAAAGCTCTCTCAGACCAGGCTTATGGAAGTGCTCATGTTTCACAGTGCAAAAACAGCCACACAAGGATAAAAACAATTTTCCACTCATGGGAGTAAGCCGGTGGGTGAGACAGACTGCTAAACTTTCATGATAAATCCTAGCTAATTGCTACTCCTTTTTTTTTAAATCCTGAAGCCGCAGTCCCAGAGCAGCCCAGCACCGTTTTTTTGCAGTGGGCACTGCCTTCCCAGCCCTCACTCTGCATTTGTGCCACGGTCTTGCCTGGCACAGCTGAGGGCAGCTGAGGGAAATATCACTGTGAGGCATTTTCCTATTCTGATTACTCCAACTCTTGCCTGGCCACAGGCCAGAACAGGCTCTGGCATAATTTAGGGTTGTCTTAAAATACTTGAGGATGTGACTTGTGTAGTTATCTGGTGGGGGAGCCAAGGGGCTGGCAGGGCCCTGCTCAGTACTGCCAGCTGCCTGTGCCCCAGGCATCAGCCTCGGGGTGCTTGGGGTCCCTCCAGGTACCCCTCAGGGCAGTGGCAAGGACAGGGTGTGCAGAGTGAGCAAGTCTGGCTTCACACCACCCTCTGGTGGCATTTCCTCAGGCTGAAGAGGCTCTCAGCTGCCCTGGAGGTGCACTCATCCTTACACTGTCCCTTCATCACAGAGAGGTTTCAAAGTGAAGCTCAAGGCATCCAGGTGTCTTTAGGATTTTCACTGTTAACACCCCTTTGGTATGAGGTACAATGTGTCTCTGGATAATATTAATTACAGAAAGCAATGGTTTGGTTTTTTTCAAAATTGCACCTTTATATTTACTATTCATTGCAAATTCATCATCTCTTTCCACACCACTTTCTCTGGGACATTTTCTTCACATCTGGAGATAGTCCTGCTGCAATGAGTGTCCACGGACCAGGTCCCAGGTTAGGTTTGGGTTTAACTTTTAATGACAAGAAATGCAGCACCTTGAGAAAGGAAATACAACTAGACAATTATTCTTGTTCATATATAGCTCTTTGTGGAGAGGAGCCCTGTCTCCTACTTGATTGTGAATTTTAGTTGCAGAAAAATAGTGCTTTTCAGTATAACCTTGAGAGCTACATGCTGCTGTTTTCATTCAGCTCTGCTGAGGCCAGAGATAAATTGTACACTCTAAATACAAACTGCATCATGCTAATGAATTCATAATAGTCAAATTACTATATCCATAATAGATCTGAATAGGCAAAATACATAATATTAATATATTTTATGGAAAATATGTATCAAGAATCTTATAAACTGAAGTTAATTGCATATAACAATGGGGACAGTTTTAAAGGTATGCTTTTGACAATATTTAAAAGAAAAATAAATTTTAATATTGATTTCATCAAAACAATCTTGTGCAATGTACAGTCATTAGTGTCTTCTTTGCTAAGAAACTAAGCAATAAGTAGAGCTGTAATTTTCCTACTTCTGTCACAATGTACACCTATTTAGTTTTCGTAGAGAAGACTCCATATGCTGCAGTGCATAAGAGGATCAGGCCCTGCTGCAAAGCATACTCTCTGAGTACTCATCAAACACAATTAATAGTAAATTGGATTGTTGCTTTGTTATCAGCCCACCCTTGTGAGCTCAAAGCCTTCTAATTTATATGTGACCACATAATCTCTGTTGGCATGTGTGAATCAAAGATGCATATTGTTTAACCAGTGTTTTAGCAGACTTTTTTTCTCAATTTAGGAATGCTTTTTAAATAACTATTACAGCTATGCACAAAAGAATATTAGTCTTGAGAGATTTTATGTTATTTTCCTTGTTTTCTCTTTCTAAATCACTAGTATATCTATACATAAAGGCCTAATCCTACCTTCAGTGACATCAGTTGTAAAACATACGCTGATATCTATAAGGCTCCATAATATGTAGGGAGAAATATGACCCTGATTAGTAAGAGCCACAGAGGCACAAAACTGTTCTTCCCTACAGGAAACTAGAGAGAGAGAAAGTAGGGGTAAAAATCAGGAAATAAAAATCCTGCATGGCTGAGTCCATTTACTTACTAGGAAACTACGTTACTCTCCATATATAAAACCTCAGTGAGATTTCTAAGTTTAAGCAAATATGTCCATGTCTGCACTCACACGCAACCCCACAGCAGGCGCTGAGCTGAGAATAATAGCTATTTCAGATGAAGAGTCCCTCCCCTTTGCCCTTGCTGATAATCTTTATTACCGTCATATACTCGTAAGAAAGTAGATTAGGTTCTTTAGTCCTTTAACACATCAGATATTAACCTTTGGTAAGGTTGTTTTAATTCGTCATTTTCTTTCCTTATTCTAACTTCTAGTGTAAAAAGCCTATCTTCACTTTTTTTTTTTCCATAGACAAAATAAGACAAACACTCAAAGTCTTACTGTTTCTTTCAAAGACTATCTGCATTTGTTTAAATAGTATAGACTCTATAGTTGTTGCACCAAAAGATGAGCCTACGTCTCCTATAGCAAGCTCTCAAACACAAGTTCTCAACTGATTTTGAGCTTTATGGGGCAATCGATGATGCATTAATTTATAATGTAACCAGAGCTATAAAAATGGGCAAAGAGGAGGGCAAGGATAGCATTCTGACAATTTTAGGTGCATTAGCCTCTATCCACTGTTTTACAGACACTTCCTTTAGAATATTCCTTTACTCATATTAATAGGGGATTTGACCCTTGAAATGAATACTTTCTACCCATGTTCTATGTCGTTAGGTAATTTTGATGTAAGATTAATGATTTTCATGTTAAGATGTCCCCCTCCCAGTATTTTGTGTTTCTTCAATTTTTGTGAAGTGAAAAGTATTTTCCTAATCAATGTGTCTGCGGTGGGTGGATTATCTTCCTCAGAAAATTCTACACTATCTGCCCATGGCTGAGACATGTCTACTTGTAATTACAACCCTGTACAATATTTTAAGTGATTTATTTTCAGCAAGGACACTAGATAAATTTTCTTGAATTTCATGAGTATCTCATACTGGCACCTTTCTAATGAAATGATGTCACCATAGCCGTATATCAGAGCTCATTCGAAAGAGACCCAGGAGGCTACAGAGCACCCACAAAGAGAGGAAAGACATGCAGCAGCTCTTAAAATACTAGCAATAGCGGGCAAGTCAGGGGAACAGGGGTAAAGAGGACCTAGATGGGCAACTCTGTGTAACTGTGTACAGCCTAAACCACCATGTTATCTTATGAAGCCCTCAAAGGTATGAAGACTCTTTGTTCTCTCTGAATGAGAGGGCCTTCCTCAGCAACTGTAACTTGGCTTTACATCCCCTGCATCTCTTTTTTGTGCAATGTGGCAGAACCACTTCTAGTTAGTCAGTTCATTGCATCGCCAAAAAGGTGAGAGCCAGGAAGAATACACAAGTGTAAATCAGAGAAGCTGAGCTAAAGACCTCAGTTTGCAAAAGACTTGGCATTGATCACAAACTGTGTGGGTGGACAGTATCTCTCTTTATGCACCAGGAACATGGAGTAATGATTAGGCTTCTGTTTTCACCACTCCCTTATGCTGGCTTGTTGGTGCTGAACATGTGCTAGAATACTATGGTGCTTTACTCACAATTAGTCTCCATGTCATACCGCAGAGGGCAAGTAACCTGAAATCACCCAGAGGAGCGCACAACCAGTGCTGAGTTAAAATAAAGACTTAAAGAAGATTATTCTCTTTCTTTCCCTTTTGATGGTAACATAAATATTGGAAATAGCACAGAATATTAAAGAAGTTGTTAGTACTATAACGACAATTGAGCGCCTGCTTAGTAATAAATTCTGGACAGGCTGTCTAGAAAAGGCTTTTATTTTAAAGTGTATCTTTAAATAGAGCTGGACTGCAGAAGGAAGTTTCACTCTACTCCCTCCTTTGAACTTTGGGTTGAGCCACAGATCTAAACCACTCCTCAAATTATGGGTTACAAAGACAAGAGGTGTCTATTTTCTAACCTCTACTCCTCTGGACTGTGGCTAAAGTTCCCACAAAACCCATTATGAGTTTTCAGCATAGCAGAAAGCTCAGAGAGGAGCGAGTGTATTCAGCTTCAGAACCCTAGGAATGCATTTGCAAATGACCTTCCTGGCATCTTCTACACTTTCAGGTGGAAAAGCTGGAATTTATTGTATTCCTAAAACTGACCAGGATTATCCCCAGCTGTACCCAGATGTGGGAACGCACAGCCAAAATGTTTGGCCACAGTAGGACTTGCTCGCCTTATTTGTCCGGATATATCCCCAATTCAGTGTTATTCCAGGATGTCACAAGAGTCAAATAACTAACAACGTGGTTAACTTGAAATGTACGGAGCTCTTGATGTTGCTAGCTGCAGCCATTTTGGCTGGTGGAACTGTTGCATCTCCATTATCTCCATTGCTGCGATATCACGATAACAATCCAGTTGTCCTAATTCCTCAGCTGGGCTCTACTCTCTCTTCTTAAACTCCGCAGCCCAGCCCACACTGTGAATTGAGTTCCTCTGACAGTTACAGTTTTCTTGATACAACACAATGTAGTCTTAACTGTGTCCATTTTTCTAAGTCTTTGAAGTGCAGATCTCACCACAGGTGAAATGACCAGGAGGAGAATAAAGTAACTGATTTTGATTTTTTTTAATTCAAATCATATACACTTCAGTGTACCTGTTTACGGGTAGACTATCTCTTTTTTAAAAATGTAAATAGTTGAATCCAAAGAACATTTTAAGGGGGTTCCAGTCAGAAAAACAATGGTAATTTAGGCACAGAAGGAATTAATGCTGCTTTCTGTGGAGCCTTGTTTTATAAATGGTTGGCTCTGGCATGCAAGAAGCACAAACCCAGCTGAGAGCTAACTATGTTTGGGGCATTTCTAGGCACCCTTCTCCCATATGGCTCTTTTAGTGCCTAATGATGCAAGATACCATTCTGCAGCTTTTCCTGCAGCAAGGGCATTTTACAGCATATCTCCTCTACCCATTTGTCTATTTTCATGATATTTGTTACTTAATTATCTGGGAGAGCTTTAGCCCTCTGTTACATTTGGCTAATAGCTGTCACAGGGCTCAAAAAAACCCCAAAAACAAACAAACAAAAAACACCATAAAGAGACAGACAACCAGGCAAATCCCACACTCCTATAAACCTTATTCTCTTAAGAAACATTAAAAAGTAACAGCAATGCCACTGACAACAGCAAATCCACACAGTGACAAGGATCATACACTTTTTAAAGCACTCCCCATGATTCTTGAGGAAAGAGCAAGGAAACCACGTGCCTCCTCCCTGTGCCATCGGCAGGGACTACTGGAAGTGATCCCCAGGCACAAGATACTGGGCAAGCCGGGCAGGGAAGTGCATGGGAGGAGGACACCTGAGATCAGCTGCATGAAACCTGTCAGCCCAGGGCTTCAGTCCACGCCCTGCTTAATCCGGGAGAGCAATTTTGGCACCTGGCCTTCTCCTCTGACAGCCCCCTTCCAGGCTCACACCAACTGTAGGTCTGGCTTTCTCTGTTTTCAAGAACTGGCCCCGCCAGTGCCATCCACAGGGCACTCAGCTCTCCCCATGTGCCAAGATCTGCAGGGAGAAGTTTTTTTGCTGGATTAAGTTTTCCCTCAGCAACCCCTTTCCAGCCCTGCTTCATCCACAGCTCTGTGCTGTGCCAGTACCCAACAGGAGAAGACACTGGGACGGTGCATTCATGAATATGTGTATGGATGTATGGATAACCCCATAGGTTACGAAATCTATGGGTCACTCTGCCACCTACTTTTCCATGACTCCTATCTGTTTAGCATCCCTTCCCTCTTCTCAAACTGAGTTCTGAATAGAAAAATAGCTTTTTGTATATTAATACTTTCACAAGAAGGCTGACAGTTGTTCATAAATACAAAATGCTTGCTAGCTACTTTAATCTACCCGATATGACAAATAGATTAATACATACGTTTAATCTAGTTTTTAGGAAAATCATTCTGCATATATTTCACCTTTCCTTTTGTGCCTCTCACCCATGCAGTGCAACAATTGTCTTCAGTTTTCCTGTTGCAGGAAGAGAGATCCTTGGATTAGCATAAAGAAAAATAAACCAACTCCCACCAGCTACAGTATAAGTGTAAATTACCATGTGGATAGTTGGGAACTCAATACTTATGCCAATTAAAACATTAATAAAGAATTCTGGCTGATTTTTCTATATTAAAAAGGAGGAAATTCTAAAGTACATTATTACTACATAATATACAATTTAAAAAGATCTCTTTGTTACTTATTTAGTGCTCTAAATCACATACTTTTGAATATTGGATTGGATTTTACCCCTTGATCTTTTTGAAAAGCAGAACAAAAGCACAGGAAAGAAAAAGTATGAGACAGCCCAGCTTCCCCGAAGTGATGGATTGAGTGGGTGGTAGCCATTTGTCAAGGAAGTTCATCTGGTAAATTCACAACTGACTTCACGTCAAAGGGAATAAGGACATTTTGGCTCCATGTTAGTCAGGCAAATCAGCATTTCAGAGATAACTGGACTGCAGCGATATTTCATAGCTCCCATAGTTTATTACGTGGGAGGATCATTTCAAAGAGCTCACCTGCCTGCAAATGCTCTAAGCTGGGCTGGAAGGGAAATGGGAAGGAAATAACAACAAAGGATTTCATAGGCTGATTTTGTTTCTAAGGCTTATTATCTTTATAAAATGTAACCAAGATGAGGAAAAATTATTTTAGTGTTTCTCCACATTTACTTATTTCCAGTCTGAACCGATAATAGCAGATATGTATACTTTCTTCAGCTTGTGGTTTGCTCTCTTATCAGTATTAAGTATTAATGTATTATTGTTGTGCCCTGAATGGTGGCTACGAACTCTGCTGGGACTTTTCAGGTTCAGGCATGTTGTCCATTAATTGTCACAAACTAGAGTTTTTCTGATACCAGAAAGACTTTTTTTCTCCTTAGAGCATTGCAGTATTAGCTCTCAATGCATCTTATATGGGCATATATCCTCTTGCCTTTGAGTACTAGGGAGAAAAGTAGGCAACTTCTAGGCAACAGTATGGGTGGTTCAGACCTCTGGCTATAAGGACAGCTGCAGCCATAGAACATTTTGGTGCTAGCTAATGACTTTGAAATAACTCTTCATTGAGGTTAGGTGAAAGTTAAAAGTGGATTACTTACACTTAAAAAATTCAAAAAAGATAACCAACTGCAAAGGCATGGATTACATAGATGTAGATGACAGAAATAAAAGAAAGCTGCATTTAGTCTATTTTCACTAAGGATAAATTTAAAAGATTGCTCTTTACTGTTCTGTATCCATCTGACATACTACAGATGTTTACCTAATCTATCTGGTAAGAAAACACATCCTTTTGTGTATCTATATCTTGCACTACAGCCTCACAGAATTGTCTGAGAGTACATTCTCTCTTGGACCATGTGCTGGCTTATATTTTGGGTTCCTGTTTTGGTCTCCCAGTCTGTTCACAGACTGAACGCTCTATCTCGTATCAACATGGAAAATTAGACTTATACTTGATATGAACACATGAGCAGAATCAGTGCATGCAGCATATTTCTGGCTCTCTGCTAAAACTGTATAGATTGATTTTACAGTGACACTGGATTTGGGGTGACAGAATCCTACTCTGTCCTGTAAGTGAAACCATAATAATGGGTTACTGAAAAATCAGCTTTTGTCTTTGTCTTTAGTTAGCTGGTACCAATGTTTGCAAAGGAGACTACCTGTGTGCAAAAAAAACCCTGTATATGGAAATGAACCAAATCCTCTGCAGCCAAGAAATAAGGATTTTGGCCACAAAATTGACTGTATCCATGCTTTAAAGTATGTCCATGATTACCTAAGGCTAGCCTTTGACATACAGTAAGAAGTGAGATCAACCCAGGGGAAAACAAAAGAGACAGAAAAAAAAAAGTAAAGTGGCAATTTAGAAAATCAGTGTACATGAGAAAGTAACTAAGATGGCTACACTTACAGGGGCAGAATTAACAACAAATTGAAAGACAGTCTGTGAATTATATTTATATCATAAAAAAAATGTCAGTTTATATGGCCTTGAAAAAGCAGGACTGAATCTTCAGTACTCTACTTAGAGACAAGGTTACTAACCTCATCGGAGATCATCTCTCACCAGCTCAGGATCTGACTCTGTAAGTGATGGAAAGCAAAGGATTAATATAGTGAAATGAAGCTTTCAGTATAAAAAAAAGGTGCTTAATTCTTGTTCATTGGTATAGGGTAAAGAAATACTGTAATAAACAAGAGAAAAAAAAAACAAAACAAAATAAGTGGTTTAATTTTGAGAAAAGATGTACGCATGTTTGTTTTTTCATAAATATATCATGTTCTTAAAATAAAATTGATAAAATCTGGTTTGCATTAAAATCAAATGGACTAATTATTTAAAAATACTAAAGGAAGTGAGGATGTCATTTTGCCTGTCTTCTCCTTTTGTCTCTTAATCATGTGAAAAATGAGTGCTGCTTGGAAAATTTTGAAGCCTTGAACTCAAACACAGCAATGGGGGAATAAAATATTTAACAAATGAAAACCATATTAAAGATGGAGCTTTACATGATTGCTTTGAAGAGCTTTTACTTATTGAAAACTTGTGCTTTCAGGTTAACATTGTTAGACATAACTAAGTTACCATTTTTTCCCCCAGCAAATACAAAGCAAACGTTTAATACAACTATGCAGCGCTTTTGTCTCATTCTGTGGGCTGCTGGTGCAAGTTCCAGCACTGAAGATCATTCGTGTGTGAGTGATCCTTACTCACACATGTATTTTCGTTGACTTCAAGTAAAAAAGTCAGTCATAGCCAATGCTGAATGAGCTCCTTTTAGGAATATGTTCCCGAGCGTTGGCTCCTTACACTGAAAATACTCACATTGATTTATTTTACTCAACAGCATTAGCACAATTTGGGTGGTATTATTGGAATATTTGTTTATTTTTAATGTTTCTCATGCACATCTACATTGTTTAAGAGGCCACATTTTTTAAACATGGGGCAAATTAACTCAAACATAACAAACAGCTCATATAAACTGGCGTAATAGGCCTTCAGGCCTGCTCCAAGCTTTTCCCCAGCTGTTTCCTCTAGAATACAAAAAAAAACCAAAAAACAAACAAACTCAAATAAATCAAATGAAAACCCATCAATAAACTAGACCCACCAATAAGCCTCCCTAGTCACTGCATACATTGCTCAAAAGAGGTGCTGCTGCACATATTCACACAAGCGCTCAGTAAAATCCCTCCCAGGGAAATCACAGAGCAGCTGGAAAGCCTTTCTATGTGCCCTGATTAATTTCAAAATGGTGCTGCAGCAGCTAAGCTGGCAACAGAATTCCAGTCCCAAGGACTATTTTACTCCCACATAACTTTCTTTTAGAAACAGGGCTTATTCACTCCACTGCCCTAGATAGAAAAACACATATTCTCTTCAAATAGCAAGACCACAGCAACATTCAAGATTCAGTAGTTCAGGTCTGGTCCATGCACCTTTGGCATCATGGTATTTTTGTGATTGATATCAATGGGGACAATGTCCCACCCAAGAAGAATAATGCTCTCTCATCTCCATTCCATCCCCTCCTACCGTGACACACAACCTCCCTGGACACCTTAACTACACTCAGATAACAACTTGGCTGCTGTTAAAGGTCAATGAGCAATGATTAATAAGGGACCTGCACTAGCTCTACTTCCTATCAGAGTCATTCTGTCAAACTTGTCATTTGGTGAAGGTGCTGAAACATAGGCACTTGGTTAAGCGGCCATTTCACCTAGGCATTTAACCATGAATCAAACTTCCAGGTATTGGATCAAACAAGTGCAAAATGCAACAACAGTATGATCTGAATTCCAGATAGATACAGGACTAGACTTTTGGAAGAGAGACAATTACAAGAACTACGGAAAAATTAATCTTACATGATTAGGCTAACAGTTGAATTTACCTATATCTAGAATCTATCTTTTGGTTGGTTACATTGTTTAATGTTCTTGTTAACAGCATGGGTCATACAGCTGGATATTGGGGGTCTGAGGTAGAAAGCATGTATGGCAGACTGCATGTTGTCCCTAAACTGCTGTTTCACAAACGTTGGATCTAAATAAGATCTTGTTTCCTGCATTGCTATCACAGGTGATTTTTACGACTACTCAAAAATGAGGTTACTAACACTCTCCTTTTTTGAGACCATAAAAAGGTGTGTTTTGCAGCCTCAGAAGACTGAGATTCTGGGGAAGGGAGCATCTTCAGCTTTCACTCTCACAGCACGACTTAGAAAAATACACCTTACTTGTATGCTTTTTTTTCTACCTTACCTCTTCCTTCATTTCTCTGGCCCAGTAACCATTAGTAACCGCTAAGTCTCCAGGATACTGACCACAGGCATCTAATAAGGGCAAAATCTTAACTAAATGTGAGTCATTTGGTGGGACTGCAGCCAAGAAAAGAGTTAGCAGTAGTCCTAATCATCACGCCTTCTGTATTGGAGGCTCATTTACCCTTTAACACAAAAAAAGCAATATTTATCTCATAGAGAAGGTATTCTGATTTTGAAGACAAATTTCTCTGGTTGTCAGGCTCAGAATTAAAAGCAGAGGAGGACAAATTGAATCTCCTTAGGAAAAATAGCCAACTAACATAGTTTAGTTTTTTTGTTTAACATGTATTAAACAAGTATTATTTTAGTAAACTGAAGGGCAAGCAGGGATTTTTCTTTCAGCTTCTGTGTTCTTCATTTTCTTATCTATTTGCATATATGTGTGTGTGCTTATTTATGTTCTTTTAACGAAGGACAACACATATTCAATATACAAGTGAAAACACATGCTAAATATGCAATAGTGAAATATCATGAATTCCCTAGTTCTGTTTGAACAAATCAAGATTACTTCTGTGTAAAGTAATTTCCATATGTAAATTTCTGTAGATCAGTTTAGGCTATTCCAGTTAAAAATAATTTTTTAAAAAATGTTACTCAACCATAAATAATGGAGATGTTCTATGATTCTGAATGAATGGGTATTTTTTAAAATATTGTGCTTTATTCTTCACTACATTCTCTGGTCTTAGCATAGCTTACATCTACATTATTTTGAGGAAGCATATGTTCAGTGGAATGTGATAAGTGAAAAAAAATCAAAATTTTGTTTTTAACAACTAAGTAGCCATTAACAAAAGTAGAAACTAGGTAGAAAGAATTAAACAAATGTTAACTGAAATATTGGATGATGAAAGGAAGGGTAACATAATTGTAACTGCTTTGTCTGTAATGAAACATCCACTTTACATGAGAAATAGTATATATTTTATGTGTATCGTTCCTTCTGAATTAATTAAATCAACTTGAAATACTATAAATTGAACTCCATACATCTCTTTATGTAAAGTCTATATATAGAGGAATTATCATTCCTCTATATATGGCAAAACTCAGTAACCAAGATTAAGATACGAATCCAGGAAGAGACTTAATTATTGCAAGAGTGACTGACAAGCAGGATCCTAAACAGTCTTGCTCAGCTTCTATCTAATGCTGTGAATCCAGAAACTGAATTTTTTGCTTAAATGTACTCCAGTTACCTCAGGCAGCCTCTTTGAGCATGTTGCTCTTGCCATCTTGTACATCTGTCTGGTCCAAGCCCCATCAAAGACCCTCCTCTACATCCCTGACAAATTTACTATGGTGGGAAAGTGTTCCCAGGGTGGACCTAGCAGCAAAATAATCAAAATGGCATGGCTCCTCTGCCTGTTTCCAAAACACTGACTGTTGACTTCTGGAAAGTTCAGGAAGGAAGGAGAAGCTTTGGATGCAGCTCCCTTCTTGATCTGAGAAAGTCAAAGCTCCAGCATCATCTCTCAGTCAGAGTACCCTACAAGTTCATTTGGATAGGAACACTGTCCTCTTACAGTGTTACTGGGGCCACAATGCTCTGTGCTGAGTATCTTAAGATTCATGGGATCGAAGAGGAAGACAGGGAGGAGCACAGCTTGGTAGTGTCCCACTTCAGGCAGTGAGCTTGCAATGGAGGAGTCCACCTTTCTAGTCCCACTCAAAGAAATGCTGATGTATGACCTACAGCACCCAAACTGGCAGTGTGGGCACACTCCTGGGGAAACATTGCATGCCTACTGGCAGCTGACTCTTCCATTGTCAGCATAAATCCTGGATCACAGGGCCATTACACATGAAAGGATGCTATCTCTCAACAGTTATGCTACCTCTTAACCTCATGTAACCCAAAGAGCTTTCCTTTAGCTGTTTGACTGTAGTTGTTTGACTTAGAGAAACCCAAGGGATATAAGAAACCTCCATGAAGTACAAAATAAAACACCTATGTTCCCAAAACTGTTGGTATACCACTCTTTCATCTATCCTATTAGAATGTTATAGACAACACAGGTTGTCTGTGCTGGGGAGGGGGGATGTGTGTCACATCCTGCAGCCCTCTGCTAGGCCTGAGATTGATTCAGTGTCGTAACTCTTACAGTTACTTTAAGTTAGTGAAAAATCTGGATGTAGGAATCAGAACACCTGACTCCTGTGTATATCCTTTAAACTTTATACTATTCTCCACTTAGACGTTTCATATGTAACCAATTTGATGTATTATCCACAGAAATCATTAATTGTCCATTGGGCTCATTGAGCAATTAATGGCTTCTATGAGGGTATATAAAAATGAACGAATTGAACTATGTTTGTTCAAGAGATTCCTAATCTAGCAAGCTAGGATTGACTAAATGGCCCCAAAAGAGCAAGTCCAATAAAGCAGAAAAGTAACTATCACATTTGAGTTATTCTGAAAAGAAGGCAACTACTGATCTGAAATTACTTACCATTAATATACAGGATAATATATGCTTTGCTGTATGTGCTACAGTCCAAAAAGCACACAGGGAATGTTTTCACAGTCAATGAGGTGTGTCGCTATTCCTATATGATTAAATACCTGATCTTAACATTCAGTCATGCTACTAAATTATTATGTCCAAATCTTTGCCTTTTAGAGTTACATATGACCTCTGGTTTATGTAGGAAAAAATTCTAGCACTATACAATATTTGTTTTTATTCACACTTCTTCTGAAGGGAAAATCAATATCTGGGCACAGTGGTCACTGTATTTGGTTCTAGCCACTCCCCTCACCCTTCTCAGTGCCAACGTACACCATACTACACGTTTCCCCACTCAGTAGCAACATTAGGTGGGACTCCATAGGGAAAGCTAAAGGCATGAAGCTATTACCAATCTGGTGAAGAAAAAAAATGTTTAGAAGTCTAGGGTACCAAATGTGAGCAACCTGTTAGCTACCTCTTCCCTCTTACAATGAGATTTTAGCTCCTTCATGATGGGGTTGCAATCATTAACTGAGAGAGGTTTTCTCAGACAGGTCCATCATGGGTCTTTTGCTTTTTACTCATCAAAACATCTTCACATTGATTTGGAAACCAGGCAGCATCCAGAGTGTTTGACAGAATATAGGTTCAGTAAGTTCCCAGGTAACATATAGCCCAACAAGCTCAATGTGTCTTATCCTGCAGATTTGGTAGTGATGTAAAATTAAGCCCTGGAAGTTATTCATGGCTTTTTTATTTTTGTGGCTGTGGATAGAAAGGCTGTGCTTGAATGTAAATGAAAGTTACCCTGTGCATGTCCCTGCTGTTTCCAGACATTTCTCAAAGCCCTTTATGCCATCCAGAGGATTATCTCAGCTGTGCTCTGCTGAACAGCACCTTCTTTAAAATGAAAAAGACATTGATCAGTTCTGTTACATTAGACATATTTTTTAGTAAACATCCACTCAGCTGCCTGCTCTATTTGAATCAACCACTGCCAATCTCTTTAAAAGCAGGGAAGTTACCCTGGAAGAACCATCCAAAGAATTGTAATCATTGTAATCAATTGCAAAATGTTCAGAGCTGGCTGGAGACTGATTCAGCACCAGAATGCAACTTGTACATCAATCCTAATGAAAAGAGGAAATGGGTTTGTTGGACAAATACGATGTCTCAGGGCAATTCCTATCATGAACAATAACAGCTACCAAATATTACAAATTGCCTAGTCTAACACTACCATCAGAAGAAAGCTGAAAAGGGTAGAGCTTCTTGAAGAATGACATTTGAGCTAGGTGGAAAACTCTGCTAATGATTTCTCTTGCAATTTCTTTTGCAGCCAAAAAGAACTGTCTTTTTTTAAAAGAGTGAAAAATCAAATCTTATAACTGAAAAAAGAAAGTTGTCCTTCTACTTCCCAGTTTCTGATGAAGACACAAAATTTCCAATGTATTTTCACTACAGTGTGTCGTACTGGAGACAAAAAAAAAAGCTAACTTCTTCCAGTTAGCTTTACTGTCCAAGTCAGGCAGAGGATCTTTAGTCGCTGCTCTGCTTTATCGCACAAGAGATATGGTTTCTGAAATCCCAACTCTGGCTACAGGAAAATACTGACTGGGGCATGGTAGAAGAATGGAGACAGTTAATTGTTCAAATTTAAGCTCCCTGCACTGTTCAGTCACCACTTTGCAGCAATGACCTTAGCAATGACTGTTTTGTTCCCTGTTTCCCCCGTACTAGGTACTGCCCAGGCAGTGCCAAGCACATGTCTCTGAACAGCCCAGATGCCACAGAGTTATTCCCCAGAGCAGCCTGTGAATGACAAGTGAGAAGTGTACACAGGACACGGGACCCCAGGAACTTCCAGCCTATCTGCTAACCTACTTGAACCACAATGTCCGGTGAGTCTGTGATGTTACTGACACCTGGACTTGTATGCCTCCTCTGACACATGAATACTAACATCGAGAAGAAGCAAGTCAGCTGTTTTAATAGTGCCATATCATAGCACATGCATCCCTCTGGTGTGACAGTCTCCTAGTGCAGCAGGATAATGCACACAGTGCTGCTATAGAAGTGGGAGGACACTGTCAGCTCTGTAGCAGTCCAGTAGGAGCAAAAGCACTCCCCTCTGATATGTTCTGAAGATATCCTCATTTATTTTGGCAACTATCACTTCAGGATCATACCCCTGGGTAAAAGAACTGGCATCCTTCTAACTCAAGAAGTAACTTTCATACCCTTGCTACTGTTTAACTGTGTCTCTATCTCAAATATTTCTTTAGCTGATGTGTAAATAACATTCTTCATCAGTTTAACTTCTATTTTTGAGGCTATTCCTTAATCTCTTTTAATAGAGTTTCTGGGAACGGTGGTTTATGTGTTAGTGTGCAGCTTTGCAATAATAGCTGTCACATTTACTTTCAGGTTGACAATCTTCGTATTTTGGCAGAGGGCTATTTGTTGCTGCAATGTAGAGTTCATCTGAGTTAGATGCATACTTCTCATCCTTTGCCCATTCTGACCACACTCTGGGAATGTCTGCAATCAATTAAAACCATGGTGCAACCCATTGCCTTTTTGGATATATGTTTCTTTTTTTGGACAGTATCTTTTTAAGTGGTGGTTCTCCAATGCATGCAAGCTGCTGTGGTGTTCTGATTTTGATCCAAGACAGAGCTCTGCATCCTTTTTTACCTTAAGGAGCTCAGGTTTTGGTGACATTTTTGCACACCAAATCAAGCATGCAGTGCCGAAGAACAGCGTAGTTCATTCTGTAGATTGTGCCAAGTAACTTCCTTCCTCAATAACATACATTAACCACCACCTTGTAAGAGCTTTGTTCAGCTTCACACTAGGTTTTCCAGTAGCTTCTCTGAATTTTATTCCTAGCTCCCAGTAGGACTCAGTCTCCTCCTAGTTAGCCCTTAAAATTGCAAGACTCTGTTTCCTCTGAGCCAATTTCACGCATGTGTTTCATTTTTTACATGAAACTCAGTGCTCCTCATGTTTCTGTGCTACCACTCCACAGTCTCTACTCTACTTAACAGAAAATTGTTAACGACAACAAGATTTTCATATTCAGCCTCTGTCAAAAACAGATCTACCTTCTGAATATCTTGATTTCTGCTGGCACTGCTTGCTTACAAATGCAGAACAAAATGCCTACTGAATTTCCTTTAGTTGTCTTCAAGAGCTCTGGAGAATTTTGGCTCTGATAAAGATTTGAAGTTCTCCATTCTACTTAGGCTGTTTTTACTCTTGCTACCATGTGGTGCTCTGCAACTATTTGGGGTCAAGATTTCTAAAACTGATCTATTCCATCCAGTGTTTCTGCTCCAGCTGTCTGTCTTACAGTAAACGAGTCCTTTATAAATATAATTCCTCGCATCTTTAGCTGACTGCAAACCATATTTGTGTAGATACGTTCTTTTTCTGATGAATTTGCTGGGAAAACTACACAGCCAGGCAGCTGCAGTCCAGTAGGTTCCTCCAGTGCATTGACAATAACTTCTTGACTCAGGTGGTGGAGAAGCCGACAAGGAGAGGAGTGCTGCTAGACCTTGTACTGGTAAACAAAGAGAGGCTGGTGGAGGATGTGAAGGTAGGGGGCACCCTTGGCTGCAGTGACCACGAGATGGTGTAGTTTAGAATCACATGCAGTAGGCACAGGGCCACAAGCAGGATCACTACCCTGGACATCAGACGGGCTAACTTTGGCCTCTTCATGGAACTGCTTAGACAAGTCCCATGGGACAGGACTCTAGATGGTAAGGGGGCCCAAGCAAGATGGCTAATATTCAAGCACCATTTCCTCCAGGCTCAAGATCAGAGCATCTCAAAGAGTAAGAAATCAAGCAAGAGAGCTAGGAGACCTGCATGGTTGAGCAGGGAGCTAATGAATAAACTTAAATGGAAGAAGGAAGTATACGGAACATGGAAGAAGGGGCTGACCACTTGGGAAGAATATAAGGAGGTTGTCAGAGGATGCAGGGATGCGACAAGGAAGGCTAAGGCATCCATAGAACTAAACCTGAAAAGAGAGGTCAAGGACAACAAGAAAGGCTTTTTTTAAGTATATCAGAGGCAAAAGCAAGTCCAGAGCAAATGTGGGCCCACTGCTGAATGAAGGGGGTGCCCTGGTGACTGAGAATACAGAGAAGGCGGAGCTGCCTTTGCTTTCGTCTTTAATGCTAAGGTCACGTCCCANCTGATAGCCTTTTGTGATAGTACAACTAGATGGATAGATGAGGGGAGGGCAGTGGATGTGGTCTATCTCGACTTCAGCAAAGCTTTCGATACTGTCTCCCATGGCATCCTCACAGACAAACTTAACAAGTGTGGATAGGATGTCCTCGTGAACAAGAGGACTACCATGAGCCAACAATTCGCCCTCGCGGCCAGGAAGACCAACGGCATCCTGGGATGCATTAGAAGGAGCATGGTCAGCAGGTCAAGGGAGGTTCTCCTCCCCTTCTACTCTGCACTGGTGAGGCCCCACCTGGAGTACTGGATCCAGTTCTGGGCACCCCAGTTCAAGGACTACTGCAGAGAGTTCAGCGCAGAGCCACTAAGCTTATCAAGGGAGTGGAGCTGGGTGAGGAGGAGAGGAGGAGGGAGCTGAGGGAGAGGAGAGGCTGAGGGAGCTGGGTCTCTTTAGCTTGGAGAAGAGGAGACTGAGGGGTGACCTCATTAATGTTTATAAATATGTAAAGGGTGAGTGTCAGGAGGATGGAGCCAGGCTCTTCTCGGTGACGCCCAATGATAGGACAAGGGGGTGCAAGCTGGAGCATAGGAGGTTCCGTTTAAACACAAGGAAACACTTTTTCACAGTGAGGGTGACAGAGCACTGGAACAGGCTTCCCAGAGAGGTTGTGGAGTCTCCTTCTCTGGAGACATTCAAAACCCACCTGGACATGTTCCTGTGTGACTACTCTAGGGTCCTGCACTGGCAGCAGGGTTGGACTCAATGATCTTTCGAGGTCCCTTCTGGCCCCTAACATTCTGTGATTCTGTGTTATAGCTTTAGCAGAGCAATCTACAGGCTGTGTATGTGTGGGACTGTGACAATTCGGTGTTCTTACTGTGTAATCTAACATACTATAGCTTTTGCCCCATAGCTATTCCTTCAATACTCGTTGGCTATTTGGGTTATTTTTGTAACAATATGCAAGAAACTTCAGATTTTAAAAGAGTTTGCCGTACCAGCTTATTTCTTTGCAAACAAGCTCCTATGAACATTACTAGAAAATACAATTAAAGACATTGGAACTGTAGCTGAAATAAATCAGAGTTATTCAAATGGATAATTACAATCTACTTTTTTGAAACTCTTTTTTTTTTTGCAGCACGCATTAACACACAGCTCTTCTGTTGTTCTGGGAAAAGTGGAAGAAACAATAGGGACATTCTTGACTGCAAAGATAAAAGAGCAATCCCAATGGAATTTGAATCATATATCCTCCAGGAACTGTAAGAGCAAATAGAAGATCGCATATTGAGTGAGCTCTACCACAATCGGCACAATTCCATTGAACTTCAGTCATTTATCTCAAAAAGTAGAGACCAAAAAGAAAAAACTATCTACTCTCTAAAACATCAAGGCAGTAACTAGAATGATACGTCCACAAATCTTTCTGTAGTGATGAAGACAGATTTCATGTAGCTTTATACACCCTACCAGCAGCTGAGCTGCAAGTTACGTTGCATGACCCACCTGACATGTTTACTGAGAGCTAGAACTACAAGATCTTACAAAATACTGAGCAATTTGATGGGACATAGTCTTTTAAAAAAGGCTAGTTGATAAAGATGTGTTATACTTGTACCCAAGTGAACATTGCAGTGTGTCCTGACCAGTAGAGCCTCTGAAACCAAAGATATGTATGAAAATCACAAGAGATGTCCTCTGGAGGTCTGGTTAGTCAGTGAAGACCATCACTGATTCAAGACCAGCTAATGACTTCCCACATCAAGCATACTCCTAGACAGGACTCTTAAATTTAATGACAGCTACAGATACTCCTGAGAAGGTCTGTTGGAACTAGGCAGAACAGGGAACTCTGAGCATGCACATTTATCTACCAACTAGAAAAAATTCCTTTATGAGTTTTTTTTCATATATATCCTCTTGCAATATTTCTATTTTCCGTTGTTCATAAACTGATTTATTAGGGCTGCTTTATGGCTTTACTTTATACATTGAGCCCAATGTTCATTTCCCTAAATAGCAAAAATCCAGTGTTAAACATAGCATTCACATTATATATGTTACTCACTGCAAAGGCAAAAAGAAAAGGCAGTAAGAGGGACTAGATTGACTTGAAGGGGAAAGTAACAAACTGCGCATTGAAAACAAATACTGCAATTATCTTGCTCTGGGAGCAAGCTGGAGGGCAACCAATACCAATTTTGTACTCAGCAGCTGTAAAAATCTGGAAATTTATCGAATAGCCCATCCCACTCCGAGCTGGAATTAGAATCCCCAGTTCTGTCCTGAAGGTAACAAAAGAAACACTTCAGCATGAATATGTGACTATTCAGATGGATCAAACTAGACAAACTAGAAGAAAAAATATTGTCTGAGTGCTCAGACTAGAATGTGGTCTCTGTATCAAGAACACAGTATTCACATAGATTGATGGCAAAAATAATGAAGGTAAAGTTATATTTGGTTAGCTGTTTACCAGGAGATTCCTCAGGGTGGTAGTAGGAACAGTCACAACCTTGATGACCTGCAAAATTTTTTAATATTCTTTTCTTAGCAGGATGTGTATTCAATGGAAAAGGCCTTGAAGAGTTAAATTTGGCTTCTATGGGGTGTAAGAGGTACTGAAACACCTCCTTAATGTATTTGCTGCTGTGGTGGGCAAGAGCACCTAATTTCTAGGGCTTTACGGCTTTGCAAAACTGAGAATGTTTGTTATTAAGCAGCTTCTTCAGATGATCATAAGCCCATGTTGCTGAAGCATTTTTATTTTAGATAATACAAAACAGCTAATTGCTCTCTCCTCCCTCAAATTAAGGTCTGACCCTTTTCTCAAGACAGTCAATAGCAAAAATCCCCATACACTTCACTGAGAACAGATGGGAACCTCCCCTTGGCAAGTGGTACTCCAATCCTTTTCAATTCTGGTTTACATTCTATCTACTCTATTTGAGATCCTGGCCTCAGAAGAGAAAAAGCATTTTTTTCTGATGACTCGGAATAGAGAAATACTCATACTTTTACAGATTTATTGACTCACTAGTGTTAATAAATACAAAAAAACCAACTTCAGTAGAATATGCAGCAAAAGTTCAGATAACTACTACCTAGCAGATAGATTGAGCAGTATGGTGCCATTTTACTACCAAAGTTGCTACTTTTAAGGTATAGCAATGATTCTAGCTAACGAGAGATAGACACGAGATTGGAAAGAGTGACAGAAATTATGGTAGGATATTCTTTTCTCATTTCCTATAGAATTTCAAAGTAATTGATTTTGGATGGAAGTTAGTGATTTTGAAATTCAGTTCACGAGAAATTAAGAAATTATGGGGAAACCTAACATCTTCTCTAACTATTAAATCACATGGAAACCTTTGGTAATGATTAAAGCTAATGTTCATGTTTTGGTATTAGCGATACTGGAACATGTTGAGAGAAATTGTGAATATAAATCAAATTGAAATTCCTTGCCAATACCTGAATTTTTTAATGAAATGGAGATTTAAAAATGCAGGGCAAATAGCGTCTGTCTATTGTTTTTAAAATGTCACATAGAGTGAAAAATGCATCATCCACTTGCCCCCCCTCCAAGAGACTTATATAGAATGATGATTTTATAACCAAAGACACATTGCCCTAAACAAAAATGGGTCAGCTATTCAGCTGCAAATTTGAGAGCTCCAACAGAGATCTCAGAATTTCCCCTGCTCAAAGGAGTCTCTACCAAAGAGTTATGCGATGAACAAGTTGAAGGTTGGAAAATATAGAATAATTACAAGTAATTTCCATGTACTGAGACCCAGGTTCATTTGTGTGTCAGTCCTCAATACCACAGCAAATGGGTTTGAGCTATCACAATGCTGATACATTTAGTGCACTTGGCTTTCTGTTCAGAAGGTGTGCTATGGCGCTTGGGTGGAATACTAGACTTTTGTAAAAAAATTATGTTAAATGGTTTCACCTCAAGTATCCAATTTTTAAAGGGTTACTGTAAACCATTAGGATTGTACAGACAGTCATTTGCAGGTGATGCAAACGGAAAATAAAGGCAGGCAGTTACAGAGAAGTATTGCATTAAAAGGCTTGAGAATAAACATTGCATCAGACATCTTAAATGTGTTCTGGAAAGATCATGCAGAACAACAGATTAATGACTTAAAAAGAGCTTAATTAATTATTAGCCAGAAGGCTTCGTGAAGGCTCCTATCTTGGAATAGAATGTAAATCATAAGTAAACTAGATGTAGGGCCTGCATTGTGCTGAGAAATAAAACTAGAATTCATTTAGAAGCAGACAAAATTGAAAAGACATTGCTCAGTATCATCTTTTACTTCACCAGGGACAACAACACAGAGTCAAAGCTGCACAAAAAATGAAGCCCGGTAACACAATGTCAGTAATCCATGGCTGAAATTCTTGCAGGACCTCCTTCACAGATATGCAGGATCTCCTTCACAGACTATGGCTTCTGCTTCACAGTTCACTTAAGAAAACAGACAAATGGAAACTTAAGCACAAATAGAAGAAACTCAAATTCAGGCAAGAAATGTGAAAGAAATTCTTGCTGGTTAATGCTGGGGCCAGACTTTTGGGCCACTCAGCCCGTAGTGAAACTGTCACTGTGTCATCAATCCTCAGCAGTGTTGGGGTTTGACACAAATTGGAACTGTGAAGACATATCTTGCATGGTTGTTTAAGATACAGACTTTCAGGTACCTTTCTCAGACTCCACGAGTCAGCTTTCCCTTTATCATATAGTGGCTAATCTGGCACTGATGTTTAAGTAAACTAATTCAGGAAAAAGTGCTGAATAAATGAAAAGTTATTCTATCCAAGACTCAGGAATCCTGCTCAATCCTGTGTTATCTTGAGAAATAGGCATGCACAATGATAGTAAATTCAGAGAAACAGCACTTCTTCCCTCCTTTAAACATACAACTTGACCAACACATTAAAAAAAAAAATCTCCTCGGAATGCACCATTCATATCCCTCTTTCACCATCAAACTGCCATTCCTCAGCAAGATAACAGACCTAAATCCTCAGCTTCATAGCTAGGTAAATATCATCATCAAACTCCTCCAGCTGAAGTTGGCATGAGATGTGTTCCCTTTTATGTCTATGCTTAAAGAGATTTCATAGAATCATGGAATCATAGAATGACTTAGGTTGAAAGGGACTTCAGAGATCATCTAATCCAATTCCCTGTCATGAGCAGGGAAACCTCTCAACTAGACTGGGATGCTCAAGGCCTCATCCAACCCAGCCTTGAACACCTTCAGGGAGGGAGCATCTGCATTTGCCAACATACACGTGGGTACGTCTACATGTGATTTTACAGATAGATGTGAGATAGCTCTGGAACAGAAGTCATGTTGCTGTGGCTAATGCAGAACCCAGGCTTTTGTACTTCAGAGCTTATGTATTTCCATTCTAACTGCGCTTTGTTCTTCAGAGGAGGCTTACATCATGTCCCTTGCAGAACAGTAGAAAAAAAAAAAAATCCTGCAAAAAAAAGCAGCGTGGGCCAGCAGCATGAAAAGAAATGTGTCTTTATGCAGTTAAAAATCTAACTACAGGCAATTGATAGGCAAAGGAAGTCCTATTTCTCATATAGGTGGTTCTATTGGGTGTTTGCCTCTTGGCAACATTACAGATAGCGAGACTGGCTTCCAGGGACTTACCCTCACGGATGACTGTAGGCAAGCAAGATCAACACAGTTGCAATAGGCTTCATGCTTCATTGGACCCTGGGCTATATGCTCTTAGATGTAAGCCCATGCTTTAGACAGCTCTGAATTTAGCAAATGCTGCGAGTCCTGCCCTGGCACACTTCCTCTTGTCGATTATGCTAAGTGCTCTTACACGATGGAAACACAATGACAGACACCCATTTGGTCTGTTCAAACGTACTCCTAAAGGCAAAGTAAATTTGTGTTGATCTGCATGTCCCAGCTTAAGCAGATCAAAGTGAATAAATAATAAATAATAATCAGGGTTAGAGTACAGATGCTCTGACTTCTCAAGGCTTGTCAACCAGTCATTCCTACACTGCCAGCTGACCCAGCTGATTGTAGTACATGTACCATGGGCATGTTTTATGAATGATCTTTCTGTTTGCTTCATCATCAGACTTTGATAGACTACAATTACTCGCTACACACAAGGTCTTTTGACTCTATTGTGAAAGTCTCCAGGAAATAAAGTTCAGTGTAGTTCAAACAAAAGCTTTCCACATTTGCCTCTTCTGCTCTTTCCTTTAGGTAGCTATCTACCTGTTGTCCGACAAAGTGCGGATTCATTGCCCAGAGTGCAATAGCCAAAAATCACACACTTAGGAGAGACATTGTTGTTTATTCCAGAGT
>VWZK01012978.1:113984-151434 GCA_013396935.1 Baryphthengus martii | reverse complement strand
CAGCTGCCGTCCGCCGGCCTCGCTCGCTCCGGCCGGCCGGCAGAGCCGGGCCCTCCTCCCTTCCAACCGTCTGGCCTTGATCTCCCCATATCAAACCGGTTCCAGCCTCAGTAGGATGGTGGGAGGCAGCGGTAGTTAGCGGTGGCGTGCGGCTCAGGGCAGGCACCTTATCTCCGCGCGGTGCAGTCGGGCTCCGATCGGCGGCGTGACATCAAGGCAGGTCCGACCGACTGGCGCTTTAATTAGGAGGCTGAAATGATAATATTATGTTAAAGAACAAAGAGGCTCCGAAAGGAGGGGGTGGGGGGGAAGAAAAAAAAATACGTGCCGCGTATCTGACAAAGATAAATTGGATTATTCAAAATATTCCTGATGAAATGGTACATTTTGCAACTAATTATCAATCTGTTTTATCTCCAGACCAGCTGGGCATTTTTGTGCATGCAAGACCTGCCTTACCAATGATCTTAAGATGTCACTGTAGCGTTTACATCTTTTATTTCAAGATTTAAATAACTAGGAAGTAGCTAATGTAATTCACTGCTGAGAAGAAAGGCTGGTTAGTTGAATGCTTTCCAAAGTGATCTTCTCCTAATGAACTTCTTTGGACCGCGAGTAACGAAGCTTTATTCGAAATAACGTTTGAGAAATTATTTTCCCAATGTAATTTTTTAAAGAAAGAGCAGCATTTGATCCATTGAAAATATCTCTATTAATCCTACGCGGCCTCGCGTCGCACTGAAGCGTCGCCAAAATTTGCTGGTTTTCTTTCCGAGCGCGACTTTGGAGATGAGCAGGTTCTTGTGGCGACGGAGCTGGAGAAACCAGGCGGTTGTCTCCTAAATGTTCAGCGATATCTTATCAATTCCAGCCTGACACGATTACGGTGCCGTTTGGCTGTAAAAACACCTATTGTTTAAATATATTTATACATCCTAGCGATACAGAATGGTATCCCACCTCCTTTACAGTTTGCCTTAGATTTTCCTGACACCTCCAGCAGATTAGTTTTCTTTTGCGTGTGATTTTTTGCTTGAGTTTTCGAGCGGAGTAAGAGCCAACCCCAAACAAGTTCCCTTCGACGCCGTGTTTTTGGGCTCTTGGTGACGTTCCGAAGTTCCGCTGGAAGTGTTCTGGCAAATCTTGCTTTTCATGGGACTGAGCTGAGACGGTGGCCAAAGGAAATAAAAAGAAATTGAATTTCCGAGCCCGGTTTTCGCTCGGCCGGTTGCTAGGAAGGGACAACTAACTTGAGTTGAGTTGAGCGACTCCCCCCCACGTTTTTGATTAGCTGATGAAGTGTAATCATCGGGAAGGGGCTGATCTCATCCTTCAGAAAGGTTGACTCCCATTGCATGTGGGAACCTGACTGATACACTCTGTAATTACATATTTCTGAAGCTAGTTTTATTTACAGCAGAGGAGCAGCTCAAAAAAAACCCCAAAAAAACTACTTAATTCGAGAATTTTCTTTTTTTTTTTTGCTTTTGTCTCCCAACGGTTAGATTTTGAACTCTTGCATTCAGCTTGTCAGAGTTTTCCCAAAGTAGGAACTGAAGAAGAAAGTGGGATTTGATCTCTTGGGAAAGCTTTCCCCCCACCCCCCCTCCAGATAATTCTTTCTGGTTATTGACACAGGGGAAAATCCTGATGGTCTTACTCCTGTAAATAAAAACTCCCCGCGGTGGAGAGCAGATCTCTACCCACGGAAGAAAGGCCGGCTCATCTGGGCTGCCTGGCTGCAAAGTAGGCCGGTGGCATCAGAGGACACGAGCTACTGCTTCCAGTTGACCTAGGCTGGAATACAACTTGTTTCTTGGAGCCAGGTCAGAAACTGTGGAGAGTTCAGCTGGTGACACGTGGAATAAAACCAGATGAGTTTGCTCGTCTCATCACAGAATCTCAGCGTGGCGTGGGTTGGAAAGGACCTCTGGAGATCATCTAGTCCAACCCCTCAGCTAAAGCAGGTTCACCTAGAGCAGGTTGCTCAGGATCTCATCCAGGTGATCAATTTTTCATCATTTTTTTTCATCCTATTTCTACAAACTAAATTGTGTCCCAGCTCCTAATCAGGTCAACCGTTCGTAACAGCTTCCACTCCATTATATAAACAAATTCTTTCTGCTTTTTTAATCAGCTGCTCATTACATCCTCTACCTTTCCATGTGCTATCAAGGCCTGATCCTGCATCCCCTCCGAGGTGCTCGGCAGACTCTGTTTCTCCTGCAGTTCCTGTGAGAATTGAGAGTGGTCAGCACCTAGCAGGATTTGGCCCTTGCTTTGTACAAAAAAAAAAATTCAAAAAAAAAAAATCTCTTTGAGTTTGAACGTTCCGTAATGTATGTTTAAATAGTCGCAGCTAGCAAAGAACTTTGATGAGGCAAAGGGGTAATTGGATTTTCTTGTTCTATAATTAAAAAGGTGTATATTACATCCACATTAATACCAAAAGAGTTCATCATGATCAATGTTATTACAATGAATACCAAAGGATTTAACAGTGATTGGCCACTTAGTTTAAAGGGTACCTGAAATCATTAAGTTGTTTGCTGGAGGGCTTATGAAGGCCTATCGGATCGCTTGCGACTCAAAATTTTCTTTTACTCTTGGCCTGCAGTGGAAGGTTCACTCTTACAAAGTAGGAGCAACAGGGTGATCATTTTCCTTTATTATTCCCTTATTGACTTCCAGTTAATTTTAATCTTTGCATGAAGTGACCTCGATTAAACGTGCCGTGTATCTGATTACACTGTCAAGGTCGAGACCGGCAAGCGACCTATTGCACCGCGTCAATTGTCCTTCACCGAAGCCCTTACTGTTAATCAAGAGAGGAAGATTAAAGGAAGATCAGAACTACCAGCCTGAAGTGCATTCTGCATTTGACAACAGCTTTCTACCAGGGCCTGCGTGTTGCCCTAGAAAAAAAAATAACCCACCTAGGGAAACATAAGCTGTTAGGAGCAGCTTCTCAAATCTCCACAAAAAGAAGTTCTCAAGGTAAGGTTACAGATGCAACCTTAGCTCTACCCTTCTGCATTTGAATATATCCTTAAAATCCTACATTGAGGTATCTCGTACTGGTTTTGGACAAACACAACGTATGGTTTTTTTCTATGATATTAAAATGCTCAGATTTAATTTTATTCAGTTCTACGCAGGTAGGAATTGGTTTAATCATTTCTCGATGGACTTGCTCACCTTAGGTCATTGGAGAGTTTACAGTTGACTCTTCACCGGCGCACAAATGTTTGTCCAGACTTTTGAGTCAGCTACTCAGGTGGCTTTGAGCAGGATTTGGGTTTGTAGAAACCAGGGGAGGTTTAAGTTGGAATTGAGGAACAATTTGTTCCTCTGCAGGGTTGTCCAGGCCTGTCCCGGGCTGCCCAGGGCAGGGCTGGAGTCCCCCTGATCCCTGGAGGGGTTTCCAAGGCGTGGAAATGTGGTGCTGAGGGACAGGGCTCAGTGGTCCTCTGGCAGGGATGGGGGAGCGGTTGGACTTCATGATCTTGAAGGGCACTTCCAACCAAAACTATTTCTTAATTCTATGAATTCTTTGTGTTAAAGCAACCCCACTAATTTTTCCCAGATTGTGAAAGGCCACCTTTCTACATAAGCGAAACTCAGAATGTACAAATGAGTTGCACGTTCAGAATGTGTGACTTTAAAGACGTGACCTTGTTGAAATCGAGGCCAGTTTTGGTCACCGTGTTTGTTCGGTATCACGTTGTTTGGCTGAATGTCATTTTTCTGCTGCATTTCACCTTACTACTCCCAGCTACTGCATTGCTAGAGTGATTCCAGAGGAACTTTTTTTACTGTCCTGAAGGAAATGTACATTATGACGAGATGAAAACCCTGTTCTTACCTCAGCTTATTCACGATGAGCGAATCTTAACGCTGATGTTTGTAAATGTTTCATTTTTAAGCAAGCAGACAATTGACTTCCTCCGTTTCTTGGTGTAGCTCACTCTCAGTCCACCTCTAAAAATAAGTTTGCAATGCGAAATCATGTTGTACAATCATAGAATGGCTTGAGTTGGAAGGGATCTTAAAGGTCATCTAGTTCTAAGCCACCTGCCATGGGCAGGGACACCTCCCACTAGAGCAGGTTGCTCAGAGCCTCATCCAGCTCGATCTTAAACACTTCCAGGGATGAGACTCCGCAATTTCTCTGGGCAACCCCTTCCAGTGTCTCACCACCCTCAGAGCGAAGAACTTCTTCCTAATGTCTAATCTAAATCTACCCTGTTCTGATCTAAAACCATTCCTCCTTGTCCTATCACCACATGCTCTTAAAAATTAAGTCCCTCTCCGCTGAAGAAATTTGCAGCTGGAGAAAGCAAAATAGATTGAAGAATGAGTGAAAATGCTTTTCTCTCAGTTCTAACATCACCATGTGAACCAGCCTATCAAAAACTTGTCAAGTCCTCAGCAGGAAGGTGGTCTGTCAACAATCAGAACACCTTCAGCTGGTTGTGTGCCCAAGCACTGCTGTCTTGGCACTGACAAAGTCCTTATTGACCTAGAGTTATGGTTTTGAGGGTGTTTCAAAGAAGTTCTTAAAAAAAAATCCATCTTTTAAGCTCTTCTGAAAGGTTTTTGCCTTCATAGTAGTAGTATTTGTTACTCCTCAACTCTTTGGCGAGTCTTCGTTAGGTCGCAAGGCGCAGGTAGGTGCTTTTGTTGCCTCTGTTGCAGGTGAGTGGACGAACGTTTTCCTGGGAAATGTTACTGAGCTTTAGAACCCAGAGGGATGATAAATAGACACGTCAGTATTTAACACTAACCAAAAGCATTTGAAACCAGATTGAACTAATTTTACTAGTAGTTAGTGTAATTAAATGTTTTCACCAGGCTGGAAAGTCATGGTTTGATTCTGAAGTAATTTGCTTGACAAATATCAGATGTTCAAATAATTAAAGCGTAGCCATTTCTATTTAATCTCAAGTGGATCCATGAAAACAAGCCTCTAGATTATATCAGATTCCTGTATTAATTGACTTGTGGATTTGAAGACCAACAGGGACTCTTCTGGTCATCCAGTCTGGCCTTCTGCAGAAGCGCTTGTGGAATTCCACCAAGTCACTCATGCATTCAACCGCTATTTTGAGACAAAAATCCATACAACTTGAAAACCTTACAGTGAATTCCTAACCTTTGTAATCTTATTGTATAGAAAATCTGTAGGAATACAGAAGCTCTAGGATGGACAGACTTTTTCAGTGGTGCCCGGTGCCAGGACAAGAGGCACCGGGCACCAACTGGAAGCCAGAAGGTTCCAGGTGAACAGGAGGAGCAACTTGTTTGGTGGGAGGGGGTTGGAGCCTGGCCCAGGCTGCCCAGAGATCTTGGGGAGTCTCCTGCTCTGGAGAGATTCCAAAGGCACCTGGAAAACGCGCTGCTGGGCCCCCTGCTCTGGGTGACCCTGCTGGGGCAGCGAGGTTGGACCAGATGATCTCCTCAGATTCTTTCCAACCTCCACCATTCTGTGATTTTGTGAAATTGTCTTTCCTGTTAGACTGAAAACAAGACTTTTTCTGTAATTCTGACAAAGTTATAACAATGGGCTTGGCTTCCAATCCACATCCTGTTTTGCTTGTTCACCCAACGCGGTGGTAGCAACTCTGTATTATATTTATGATATTATCAATTCCAAAATGACGGTGATGAAATAGAGATTTGACTTTGTTCTTGGTTAGATGCCCGTGTTACAAAGTAGTGTAAAAAAAAACCCAACTCAGTTACAGCTAAATTCAAATTCATAGTTACAAAATGCAGCAGTGTTGACTCAGACTTTTGATAAAGCACCAAGGTTTTCATGTAGTAAATCCAAATGGTTAAATCATAAATTTCTTTGTACAGGTGCTACTTTGGTCAAACATTTATTGTAGTTGTTTTGTCGTAATGTATTTTGAAACTTTACAAAACCGAAATTTTGAATTATATGTGACAAAAATTCCAAAACTATTTATGACATTCTGAAAGTCACATATTTTGTCTAGAAAACATATATATGTCTTTTTTTAATTTATTTTTTTTTAAAAGTACTGATTTCTCCCTGAATATAATTTTGTTGTTATACATTATGTTGCTCTAGGTTAAAAAATTTCACCTCTTCCATTGAAACAATCTCATGTACGTGATTTCGCCTTTGAGGATCTACAGATGTAGAACAACAGGGTCCTGGAAGTGAAAGAAGAAGGTAAGTCAGAGATTTAGTATGGGCAGCCAATTGCTAAGTCAACTACCGCAGTTCAAAATGTTCTAGCGGGCTCTGAATACATCAAATTAATAAATACATTCGTAAGAAAAACAAAAAAAAAAAGAATAAACCTATTTCTAGCTAAGGAATCCAACAGATCTTTAACAAGTGAGGTGATTTTTGTGGAAAAACTGCTTCAAAAATCTTAAAATCCTCTTTTTCTTTTTTTTTTTTTTCTCCTTCCCCCCCAGTATCTTCAGCCTAAACGAAGCTCAACAAGCTTGGACAGTTTGTTTAGCTTTCCTAGGAGCTTGTTGAGCTTAATTTCAGTGTAGGGGATCCCAAGAGCATTTAACTTTTCTAATCAATTCTACATGTACTAGCTTATTCTTAATATAAAAACGTCTGGTTGGCACGTAATAATGTCAGTTTATTGGGATTCAGGTCAATAGTCATATTTGTTCTCCAGATAGAAGAGTCACCTCCAAAACACTATGACATTCCTTAATTTGATCATCGTGCGTTAACGTTTTTAGGCTTAACAAAACGGGACTCACCCCAGCTCGGAAAGGGTTCTGCTGTCTGGTGGAGTTCTGTTCTGAAAAAGAGTTTTCTCACCTAAAGGCTGCTATTATCTGAGAGATAAAAGTTGCACAGCTCTTCAGATCTGGAGGGGAAATTGAGAACGATTTTTTAAAAAAAATTAATAAAAAAAATCCGTGTTTATGTATCTTTATGGCTTAAATCACAACGTTCGTATTTCTATCTTTTAAGAAACCGAGCATCTGTTCTTCCTCTTCTAAGCTGTGTAAACAAGCGTGCCTTGGCTTTCCATAAAATATCCCTCATTTTTACAAGTCTTAACAGATGCCCTGTGGTCAATTACAAGGCATCTTTAAGGCCGGCGGCTCGGCTTGTTCTAATCAACTTGCCGGATGAACCTGGATCACCAAGGGATTGGCGAGAGTCGGGAACAGCGTTTAGCACTTTACTGACCTTGAGTCCACCTTTTCGAAACTCCTTCTGGAGCAAAGATTTTTTTTCCAGCCATTTTCAAGCGATTTCTTCCACTTTCTCCTGAGACCCCACCACTTGATTGACCCATGATGTTCAGCGAAATTCTTTCCCTGGGAAGGAAAAAATTGGTGGTAGCCCCAGACGTGAAAATATACATCGACTTTTTTTTTTTTTTTTTTTTTTTTTTTAGTGGTTAGAATGAAAATCTTCCAGAAGTTTTCAAGGTATCTCACGTCTGTCTAGACTACTGAACAACAGGTATTTTGTTGTTTTTTTTTTCCCTTGTGAAGGAAAATGCAGAAGCAAACGTATCTCTAAGCACATAATGAATTTTAGCGGCTAGAATGAAACTCTTCCAAAAGTTTGCAACGTACCTCACATCTGTCTAGACTACTGACCAACAGGTATTGTGTTGGGTTTTTTTCCCTTGTGAAGGAAGATGAAGAAGCAAATATATCTCTAAGCAGATATTGAATTTGAAATGGGTGATTTGGGGCTGCATTTTAGCCTTGTAGATACCACAATTCTCTTTGTCTCATCGGAGAGCTGCTGATAGCTGGGAACCCGTTACCGAGACCTTCGGAAATGACATCAACTAGAAAATTAAGGGGTGTGAGAAGATATTTTTTTTTTTTTTTGAAAGCTGAGATCATAAAAAATGATTTCTCAGCGTTCCTTAGAAAGAATAACACGGTTTGTACCGTGTGACTACTGTTACTTGATAAATCTCTGGCTAACAGTACCTACATGAAGTCACCGTTCCCCAAAGAGTTGTGACGATTGTATGTTAAATACGTTAACGCAGGGAAAAGTTTTGTTAATTTTTAATTTTTTTTTATTTCTAAGAAGTCACTGTTATGTCCTATATTCTTTCTCAAACTATTTGGATGTGGTGTGGCGTCAAAAAACCAAGGCGCTCTCTGCTTTAAATTTAGAAGTAGTCCATGCTGAACGAACTAAGTGGCAGAAATGGCTCTTGTGGCTGATCTGGTTTCTAATGGTGAAATTAGAATTAGCAGTTTCCATAAAGGAAAACCAAGAACAAGAAGAAAACTATGTTTTTGGTTGNTCAAACTATTTGGATGTGGTGTGGCGTCAAAAAACCAAGGCGCTCTCTGCTTTAAATTTAGAAGTAGTCCATGCTGAACGAACTAAGTGGCAGAAATGGCTCTTGTGGCTGATCTGGTTTCTAATGGTGAAATTAGAATTAGCAGTTTCCATAAAGGAAAACCAAGAACAAGAAGAAAAATATGTATTTATTCTTTTTTTTCAGGTGAAATTAGAATTAGCAGTTTCCATAAAGGAAAACCAAGAACAAAAAGAAAAATATTTTTGTTTTCTAATGGTGAAATTAGAATTAGCAGTTTCCATAAAGGAAAACCAAGAACAAGAAGAAAAATGTGTATTTATTCTTTTTTTTCAGGTGAAATTAGAATTAGCAGTTTCCATAAAGGAAAACCAAGAACAAGAAGAAAAATATGTATTTATTCTTTTTTTTCAGGTGAAATTAGAATTAGCAGTTTCCATAAAGGAAAACCAAGAACAAGAAGAAAACTATGTTTTTGGTTGTTTTTTTTCAGGTGAAATTAGAATTAGCAGTTTCCATAAAGGAAAACCAAGAACAAGAAGAAAAATATGTATTTATTCTTTTTTTTCAGGTGAAATTAGAATTAGCAGTTTCCATAAAGGAAAACAGAACAAGAGGAAAAAATTATATATTTTTATTTTTTCAGGTGAAATTAGAATTGGCAGTTTCCATAAAGGAAAACCAAGAACAAGAAGAAAAATATCTTTTTTTTTTGTTCTTCAGGTGAAATTAGTAGTTTCCATAAAGGAAAACCAAGAAAAAGAAGAATGTTTATGGTTTTTTTTCAAAGTATTCGGGAATATTTTTTTTAATACTCAAAGGTTAACATTATTTTGAGGCATTTACCTCTTATTTTCCAAATTATATCATCAATCAATACAGAAGATATATAACCAAATAAGAAATTCTACAACAGCAACTGTTTTAGTAGTTGTACTGTGAGCAATCATGTTTCCCATTACCCTGCCGTTTTCCTCCCCTAGTACATGAGACAGGAAGTTTTTCTGTTGAAATGCCTCAAACCAACCTCCAAAAACGCAGCCTAATCACTCTGAAGTGCAATTTGTAACCTTGTTTTTTGAAATTCAGGATCTTGAAAGGTTGAACACGCGCTGTAAATTAATTTCCTTTTATTTCTCTTTTAAAATAACACCCCCCAGCATAGAATTAGCCTTTGCTTGTTTTTCTGTGAGAAAAAAAAACGGTCAGGAAAAAAAAAAAAATAAGGAGAACAGATGCTCAGTGCCTGGTGAGATATAAATATATACGCTGTGATTTAAGTCACAAAGATGCACAAAAATACTGAAGTAACAAAATTTAAGATGAACACTTGGAAAGAAGACAGGTAGGGCTTCGTTTCTTGTAAATACTTGCATTTGGGACTCTCATTTATTTACTCTAAATAGTTACTTTGGTCTGGATGACTTGTTGGTTGCTAGATACTCATCCCTCGAAAGTTCAGAAAACCCATGGCTTGCCGTTGGCCTCTGGGTACCAGTGAACTCGGGTGTTAATTTTATTGGTCACAGGGATTTCCTCCTTCGGGTCATTTTTTTTTTTTTCCCGTCGGAATAAACAACGTAACGCCTCGGACCCGGCTCAGCCCTCAGCTGCACTGACAAAATCTCTTCTGCAGGACATAAAACAGGGGATGGAACGGGCAGTCGATGTAATTTAATTTCACGAGCCGAGCGGTGAGTCTCTAATCCCCCCTCGCTCCGCCGTGTCAGAAAGCGTGGCTGGATGGTTTGGCTGGTTTTTCCGTGTTGCTGAGGTGATACCGGGTCAGTAAAATAACAAACAGATGGAAAAAAACAAACAGCAAACCAACAAAAGGATGCCATAAAGTTGCAGGGTGGCTACAGGCAAGTTCATTGTGGCCGAGAGAGCGATGAGCTTTATAGCTCAGAAGAAAATCCTATATGCATCCCCGCACCGCAGTAGGATCCCCGTTTATGAGCGCGCGGCACGAAACTTGCAGTAGCCTTTGGTATGTTGTTTAATCTGGCTGCTCATCTCAAAAATGAGAATATTGATTCTTAGCTCTCCCCATCTCCGGTGAGGTTTTTAAGAGGAGCTATGAAGCACCTATAGATCGGTGCGCTCTCCAGAGACGCTTCAGAAGTGGGAAGCGCTTTTAAATGGTGCAGTCGTGGGCTGGGCTGGTTTGTGTTTGAGGGTTAATTCATAGAATCATAGAGTGACAGGTTGGAAGGGACCTCAAGGATCATCTGGTCCAACCTTTTAAGTAAAAAGTTTAAATTCACCCAGCGACGCTCCGCTGTTTGTGGAGAGGATGCTTGGGGGGCCGGCAACTTTGCCTTGCCAATGGAGCCACCGGTGTCTACTTGAAACCAGAGCTGGGGAAGTCAATTCGGCTATTGCTCGGGGTTAAAGCGAAGATTTTTGTCGTGATCCCTTCAGTTGTAACTCCGAGGAACGCGCCGGCTGAGTGTAGACTGTATTAATGTGCATCAGTTCTCCATACCCTGAGTCAGTCAATGACTGCATTGATCCGGCCGGGTGTTTTCTTTCAGAGGATGCTACAACGAGGCAATAAGAAATCATTAGGACTTGTGATATTGAAATCCTCTTGGTGCTGGCAGACGTGGAGCTCCCGTTTCACATCCTGTGACGGCAGCGCGGGAGCGGTCATGCCTAGAATGCCGAGTTAAGGTTTTCGTTCGTGTCTTTGTTGAGAAAAATCTTCCCTGGTTTGCTCCTTTCTTTGGTTACTTGGGTTATTTCAGTGAGCTCATGTCGTGCGTAGAGGACGCGTCATCTCTTTGCTCAGGTGTTGTACAATGGCATACCCAATATCACCTTCGAGATCTTTGCTTCGATGCTCGAGTTCTCCCCTTTGGACCCCGTTGACATGGGTCCCACGGACCATCCTTCTCTCTAGCAATTGAGAGTCCTGTAATGTGGGAGAAGGGAGCATTTGCAGACTTGCTTATAATCAAGATGTTTGAGCATAGCTGAGAAAACCTGGAGCTTGCTGGTAAACCCAAAAAGTCTGACGCACCTCTTCCAAAAACTTAGGTTTGTACGGTTTTGTCTTCGTTAGGACTCTGACCTTCTTAGAACCATAGGAGCACAGAATGGTTTGGGTTGGAAAGGATCTTTAAAGGTCATCTTAGTCCAATTCCCCTGCAGGGAGCAGGGACATCTACAATGAGAACAGGTTGCTCAGAGCCCCATCCAACCTCCCTTGCAATGGTGCCAGGGATGGGGCGGCGACCACCTCTTGGGGCAACCTGGGCCAGGCTCTCACCACCATTGTTTCAAAAAAATTCTTCCTTATATCTAATCTAAATAATAACAGGTCCTGCTAAAGAGATTGTCCCATCTCTCTTGCAGGACCACCTTAAGTATTGAAAAGCCACAATAAGGTCTCCCTGGAGCCTTCCCTTCTCCAAGTTGACCTTCTCTTCTCCAGGCTGCAGTTCTCACAACCGTTTTAGCTTTAACCAGGACTTTTGAACCTTCACTTTTTCCAGTGAGCTTTTGCGAATGGCAGAGTGTCTGGGTACTTAATAAGCTTCTAGAGTTAATACCTCGTTCATTAATAGTATAATTTGGTAACTACAAAAAATGTTTATGAGCCTCTCTACAGAGGACAATGCAGAGGCACGGAGGAGAAAACAGGTTTTGTTCCAATCTAAGCACGGAGGGTCTATCACAAGTAGAAAATAGGACGATGTGACACTTAACTGGTTAACACTGTACAGGGTATTTTCAGCAATTTGCAGCCTCGTTATTGTCAAGGTCTTTAGTATATTCTGAAAGGGAAAATGTGAATAATGACAATAATAATAATAATACTCTAGAAACAAAGATTTGGAGGCATGAATCAAACAACACTAGGAAAAAAATTGAATTTGGAGAATCTGGCTGAGGAAAAAAACGGCGGAATTGAAGAGAGAGGAGAAGTTGGAAGCGGCGAACGCTCACCCAAGTAACAGGGCCCGCTAAATACACCAAGTAACATATGCTAATAAATCTGTGCACAGGAAGGCGAGTTGTCAACAGGCCGTTCCAATTTTCAAATAAGGTTTGTCCTTGCAGATTTTCTTCACACCTCTCCTGATGGCTGCAGGATGAAAACTAGGGGAGGGAGAAGAAAAAAGGGCAAGTCATAGAAATAAATTGAAAAATGCCAAACCTCTCTCTAGCTTCAAGTTTCTTTTTGAATAATAGCTAGGAAAAAAAAAATATCTCCTAAGAAGAACCTTGCTGACTCGAGGGATGGAGGAACTAGAGTATGGATGCTTTAGGAAATATGTCAGGCTATTGGTAGGTTATGGAGCTGATTCAGCTCCTCTGGATATATTAGGTGGTAGTCTCCGTGGTCTAGCCTGCCTGAAACCGGCAAATATTCCTTTCATTTCCTGCAGTGGACCTGAAGACGTGTTATGAGGTGGCTTTTTCTAGATGATCCTGAGATAAAGAGAAACTTCTTAAGGAGAGCTGTTCTTCACAGCAGCTCCGCTGCAAACCCAAGGATATTTAAGATAAAGTTTTATTAGCTCTCTGTTAAGCCGCCACGTGTCACTGAAGGCGGCGGCGTTAGGGCGAAACGCTCCCCCAAAATCTTGACCGTTTGCTACGATTAAAGACCCCTTGGCACTTTTCACGCGAGCAGAGGTGTGAGCCCTGGTGTCCTGGCCAAATTCCAGCTTGGGTAATTAAATTCTGCCTTCCTAAAATCCCCCCTGTAGTTTCAGCCGAGTACAGTATTCTTCATTTCCTCTCCGAAACTGCTGTACAGAATTGCTTTGTGCTGGTAAACAGCTGCCACATCTCACCCCAGAGGAATTGCTGCATTTCAGTACTGAAGCTCTCTCTGCTTTTTTTTTTTTTTTCCCCCTTTCTCTCTCTCTCCCACACACCTACGACACGGTATCGCCCCGGAGCACCCACGAGCATCCCTGCTCGCCGGCAGCCAGCGTGCCAGGCGCAGCAAAGCCAAGCTCTGCCTCTGCAAAGCAGCCCTGCGCCCCCTTCCCCTCTTTCATTTTAATATTAGTAACCCAGGCTCGACTTTAGAACTCCAGACTGAAAATACCTGGCTTATTTACTAAAGAGCTGACGTGTTGCTGGTGCTGCTCCCCTTGATTTCTAGATATTGGCCGTACCTGGTAAATGGTTTCATTTTCTTTGCGGCGGCAGAAATCTCGAGTCCACTTCTACTGGGGCTTGTTAAGCTGTTGCCTTGGGGGCCAGTTGATCAGTTGTTAAGTAGTGAGCAGCTTTGGCAGTCAACAGGCGTAGGATCCCCTGCAGCTACTCCAGCCTGCCTGGCCTATCCTTCTTTATAGAGGTAGCAGAGTATTGTCTTAGAAGTGCAATAATGATAAAATACGGGCAGATATTGTTCATTCCCTTTTGCATGCGCGGGTGTCTTAGGAAAAAAAAACCAAACCAAACCCCCAAAAAGCGTGTGACATCCGTCTGGACGTACGTAGGCGGATTTACTCGTCGGTCCTGTCGTGAGTATTTTACGGAGGGTATTTTGTTGGTAGATCAGGAACTCTGAGTGGAAAGACAACAGCCTGCGAATTGTGTCAGCTGTACCTGGCTGCTCCTCGGCTCTTTATCAGTCAGCTTCAATTCACCATGAAAAAATGGAGGAGAAAATATGGCAAGGATTGTGAGGATATTTTTTTTCTAGGCAAAAAAATAAAGGAAATCAGGGCCGGGTCACAAAGAGCTGCGCTTGGTGCAGGGCGAACCTGACACGCTTTTATCTGACAGCAAAGAAGTTCTTCAGTTGTAACGTCTTCTCTGGATTGTCATCTCAAATAGCATGTTCTTATTTACTCCCTGAATTGTTGTGACATACTTGCACGAGAGGTGTGATATGTTCTAAGTACCGGGAAGAAAAAGCCGGCTTTGTCATTTCTCCATCTCCGCAGCCTTGCAGAAAGACCCCTTTTCCAATCCACGTGCGCGCTAAGAAATTTTGTCCCTCTGATTTTTCTTACTTAGCTCAATACACCGGGAATGATTCGAAGCAGGCTCGACAGATTTCTGCTACTTTTCACAGGCCAGAAGGGTTGGTTTTTTTTTTTTAAAATGTATTTTCTGCTGGGGTTATTTTGTTTGGTTTTTTGGTTGACTGAATTACCTATATTCCTTGAAATGGTGTTTAGTAATTCTCGTCGACTGCAGAGCTGCCTACTGGGAAGTGGTCAACGGATCACAACAAACCCCACTGACTCGGGGCTCTCCTACTGCTTTAACTCAATTGCACTTTCTTACCCAAAGCCCTATCTCTTAGGAAAATCAGAGAAATGCTGGTTACTGTGAAGCATGGCTTTAATATTATCACAGCTATTTGAAAAGACAAAAGATTGGAAGGGCTGTTTGGTGCTGAAGGAAGAAACGCTTTCAAGGGATGGATTTACCGAAAACGAGACTCGCGTTTGCCGCTAATATTTGCTTCGTGGTCTATCTTCAGCTAAAAGGTTTCCCCCTCGATGTAACTTCTCTGGGTATGAATGGGGGTGGCCAGTCTTCATCTGTGTCTTGGGCTCCTACAGTCTGTAAATAATTACAGGCAAAATGGAAGCTTGGGAATTTTATTTTTTTTTTTTTTTATTCATTTTTGTCCTATATTGATAATACATTGTTACGATTCAAAGCTCGTTAAAAAATCAGCTGGGGAAGGCTGGACATGAGAATTAAAAGACAGATGGATTTTAAAGAAAGCTGGGTGCTAAAATCCAAACCTGTAGTGCTGATCCATAACAAAAGCACTTGCATCCTCAGACGTGCTTACGGTTTTGCACGAGACAACGACAGAAATAGGCCGTTCGGTCTGAACAGCTGGTATTGGTCACACCTGTCGTGACATATGAGGACAACAAAGGATAGGTTACCCATAATGGCCTAAAAGAGACCAGGCAGGCTTTTCAGAAGTGGCTGGTAATGGCCACAGTTTCGTCTTTGCGTGCCCAACGTGAAGACCCCAGGAGCGATGAGTAGGGCTCGATTCATTCCTCGTGGGAAAGGACAGGGTTCTGACGACAAGCGCCACCTCGAGCAGGGTGGCAGATGCTTGAAGCTTCTGAGAGTTATTGTTGATGCCTCTGAAGATGACCTCTCCTCCTCCCCTTCAGCCAGCTTCTCTACAAAGCCCCAGGATCAGGTGGATAGGAAGGAGCTGCAGATGGAAAGACTTTAATAAGAAGAACCTGAAATTAGAAGAGTTACCGGCACTTTACAGGCAAAGATCTTAATTTCTAAATTAGGATTGCTCTTTGTGGCTTTCTGCCTTCCTTTGTAGTGACTTTCTTCTGGAACTGATGGAAACACCACAGCAGTTTGCTCCTTGCCCCACAGAAGCCCTCCAGCAGATCGATTAATACTCTGCAGTCAAATCATTCAGATGCCCTATCTTAGGACAGCATCTTCTTTCTTTGGGTGTTTCTCCTTCTGAAAGAAAATTTTTCATTTTTTTCATTTCTACCACAAAACCAGGCAAGTGAGATTCTCTGGTTCTCTGACTTTAGCCCTGCTGATGGCAGGAATCGCAGCCTAGGAAGCGGCATCCTCTGCTCGTTGGATCTTCAATACATCAAACGACAACGTTGGCATTGTTTTGAGAGGGTTAACTAAGATTAATGAGAAAAGAAACATGAAGCCATGGAGGATCAACATTACAAATCAATGACTGAATAAATTTCTTGTGTATTCCAGCTGTACTTTACCTGGCATGAGACTGATTCTTAAGAGTGTATCTTTTATGCTTCTAAATAACCCGCTAAGGCAGGAACACCGCTTCCACTTTAATAATGCTTTATTTAAGGTTTATATGGGAGTCAATGTATTGATTTAGGAGGAATTTGTGGAATAAAAAGAGAGAGTGCTTAATAAGGTACAAATAAACTCCTGTAGCTTTCTCCGTTCCTCTTCCTTAACATTTGCAAACTGTAGCTTCAGGTTTTTTTTAATTCTGGGAAACAAAGTCATTAGAAAATAACGACTACTTGCTGGTAGTCAACGTTAGTTTTGAACCTTAGGCTTGGCGTGGATGAAGTAACTTTCTTGAAAGGTGAACTCCTTAAATTGTACAGCTTTCTTGGACACCATTGGGTAACTTTTGTAGCAGCAGGACGAGAGGAGAATGGCCAATTTTATTAATTTATACCTAATTATTGCTTAGAGCTGGGAAACGCGACCCGCGCCTTCGCGAGGTAGATCCTTCGTCGTTAAACTTCGCGACGGAGACGACTTGCTTCGCTCCTTTAATCCAACCCCTATTACCCCTAAATTGCCTCTTAAAATCACCATTTGTTTGGCAAACCCGACGAAGGCGCTTCCCTCCCTCCCTCCCGATAATTGCGCGTCGAAAAGCCGGCGACGAAAGGAGACCTTTTACATGTCTGAACGGTTTCGCAGTCCAGCCTCATAATCAGATTCCAGAAATTGAACTTGCAGAAAGTTTGTGCTAGCCTTGTGGATTTTCATTTCAGATGTTGTCAACTCAAGGGCATTTGGACCAATCAATATCTGTCTGTCTTCTCGCACAGAGAAAGTTGGCTATTAGAAAAGAGAGGCTTACAGCAGGCTCAGCCAATACCATTAGCCCTAGCCTAAGGGCAGTTGTGTCCATGTGCCGGGGTAGGCACCTGCCCCCTCCCCTCCCCCACCATTAAGAAGGCCACTGGGGATGTCATTTGGACATAGCGGGCAAAGAGCACTTCTTTATTCTTTCTCTTTTTTACACCCAGACTTCACCAAAAATCAATAAATCTGTTCTTTGCTTATTTTCAGAACTTTACTTCAATATAAGCAAGGACTTTCCTTCCAGCTACAAACTCCAGTAGCACCAAGTCAGGGATTTTATTTTTTTTTTTTTTTTTTTTGTGTGTGTGTGTGTATTTTTTATTTGCCTTTCTCTGTTCCAATTTGAGAAATAATTGGAAATAATATCCACTGTTTCTTCTTTTCCCTGCTAAAGGTTTTTTTAGAAGAAAGACCTTGATCTGCTGACTCTTTTCATGATTCAGCACTGGATTTTTCTCTCCTTGCTGTCTTTTTACTGCTAATGATTGTGTAGGATCAGGTAATGAAATGAGATATGTCTTTGTTTTCCAATCAACATTTTTGTCCGTATTGAATTCGGTTTTTTGCTGTCTTCTGTGTCAAGGCACTATTAGAGACGCTGCTGTTGATAATTCTTTAAATATGGAACCATCACCCTTCAATTTTAGGCAGAGCAGCATTTTGGTGTTGGGGAACCAGGTATGTGTTCTGGGAAGGCATCAAGCCCGTGCTTGAATGTTGTGAGATTGTTTGTTTTGAAAGAGACATTTTTTAATCTACTCTTTCTCTGGAATAATAATAATAATAACAAAAAAAAAAAAGATAAATCAAGGGATGATTGAACTCAGTAACCCAATGACCAAACCCAATGTTAATAAACTTGCCAGAAATGCAGGTAAATTTTCATCTGTTCACTGAGAAGATGATAGAGGACAAAAGAAAAGGGAAAAAGTAGGAGTGGAGTTGATGTGGATGGAGGTAAAGGCACTGTAAAGATGCTGCACAAAAAAAAATAATAAAAAATAAAGAAACAGTTTAAAAGGAAAGATTTAGGAACAAATCTTGAAGACAGAAAGTTGTTGGAGGGAGTTAGTGGGAAGTGATTTAATTTAATGGATCTATTAACAGAGGCCATCACAAACGAGCTTTAACAGATAAATTAAACCTTCTCTTTTTGACTATGAGAAGTCAAAATGGCAAAAGTTCCTGAAAACAGGAGTATCTCATCCTCTGGCCAAAAAGTCTGGTCACGTAATGCAAACCACAGGAGTCTCAAGTCCTGGAAGTGTCAAAGCTGAGATGACACTTAGTGTTTTGATCTTTCAGAAAGTAAATAAATAGATAGGCAGGTGCATCTTTTCTACTGTGGACTTACATTGTTCTCAAGCAACTTAGGAGCTTTGTTTAGTTGAGATTTGGTTAAAGTAATGTAGTGTGGTCAGATTCGGCTTGGGTTGAGACCCGCTGCAGACCTGGCTCGAAACCATCAGCCAGTGAGGAGAACACAGCCGGGAAAGACCTTGCTGAATTCCTATAAATATGGTATTTGGATATTTAGGAAACCCCACAGCGTGAAGATTCTTTTTCCTTGTTGAGTTGGGCTTGAACCGTAGAGACAGAAAGATGGACAGGATTTAAAAAAGAAAGAGGAGAGAGTCCTATAAACCCCATGAAGCCAGGGAGTGGGAAGTGTTGGGGTTGGGTCACGTTTCACTGAGATGATTTGGTGTTTTGGGGCTATTTCACTCTAATAACAAGCAAAGAATGTTATGAAATATTCTTTGAATGACCTGTGAGAACTTTCTAAGGTTTGAGGGTTTCCATCACCCCAAAGATGGCACAAATAGCCTAATAAGCGGGGAAATGGGTTGAATGGGTTGAATGGGTTAAATGGAAATGGGTTCAGCCAAGTTCCTCTTGCAGTAAATGGCAGAACCACCTTCCTGAGAAGCTATGGCCAGTTGGGCTGGTTTGAGTTTGAATGGTTTAATTGGCACCTCAGCTGCTTTAAATCATCAACAAGGTGCTGTAAGCAGGACAGTTAGGACCAGGAAGCTTTCTCACCCTGCCATGGCTGATATGGATTATGGATGTTTTTTCTCCTAAGGAGGATCCTTGTGGCTGGATTCCCCAGGAGGTGTTGGGAAGATGATGCAGAGCACAGAGCCAACACTGTCCAAGAGGATACCCAAGAGTAAGTCAGTAAATAAGTAAGAAAGGGGCTGTTTCCTTATGAGATTTCCATGTGTTTTCTAGATCCAAAGCAGACTTGATGATAATACAGACTAATTTCTACAGTGGCTTTAACTTAGCACAGTTTGGGGGGTTTGGAGGTTGTTTTCTTTGCTCTAAAATGTTCAAGTTTTGGGTCCCTCTCCCAACCTGGCAAAACTCCTGTGTTTTTAAGTGCTCACGCAGCACTGGTTGCTGCTTCAATGAAAAGAATAGTACTGTGCTAAACAGCATCATCTTGGGATCACTTATGGGATTTAGTGGTGTTTAAGGGGTGAAGGCTATGGTACCAGAAAGTAGATAACCTCCAGTGCAAAGAAAATAAGGTGCATTTCCTATAAGCCCCTGAAATATCTGCGTTTCGTTCAAGTGGTTGAAATGTATGCAGGCTAAAAAATATACCAGCAAAAAAATGTATTTATTGCCTTGGTTGTCATGAGTCGGTAGGAATTTTTGAGCCTGATGGATAAAGGGGTAGCTTTTGTGGCTACTTAAGCTCCTAAGCTGAAAATGTTGCTTCGTTTGAGGGAAGGAACTTGTTATGCCTCCAAGTGGTTCTTCATTGTTTTGAGCTAGAGCAAGATCTTTTATTTTTGATATTTAAATGGGAAGAAAAGATATAAATAGCATGTCCTTTTCAAAGCAAACATTTCAAAATGACTAGTCAATACCAACTATTAAAAGAGAAAAAAAAAACAAACCAAGTCTCTTCGCTGGACTCTCACATCATTAAACTCTGAGGGAGTTTTGTTGCGGAGCAAGATCCTACCCTTATAGACCTGTCGCAGTGCAAGATCTGAGCAAACCAATCACTTCAAACACTGCTCTCTAAATGTCATTATGATCACTGAGTTATTTGGTTTAGCTTTTTGGTAACGTTCAAGTTTGCGCTCGTTTACCTTTTTTGTATTTGCTTTGCCAGGGGCTTTTTGGACTCATTAGATTTTGGAGTTGACGTCCCTGATGTGGGTAAATAGAGTTGGGTCCAGAGTAAGCCCGGTATAGACCCCTCACTCTCCTGCCAGTGTTGGGATGTGTGTTTCCACTTCATTCATCCTCAGGCTTTGATGAGCTCTCTAATGCACCCCCGGTGCTTCCCTCCAACCAAAGAGATACAGGGAAGAAAAATCACAAATGCTTCAACAACCCTTGTTTCTTTCTTACCTGGATGCTCCTTGCCACTTTTGCTAAACCAATAGAAGGTGATTTCAAAGCCCAGACCCACATCTGTCCACAGGTAGAGCGTGTTGAAGGAAAGGTAGGAAATAAATAACACAGTACAAAACTGTAAAGTCTCCTTAAGCAAAAAAAAAAAAAAAAATCATCACAGACCTGCTCTTGTTCTATTATTCACATTAGCCATTCAGAGAAACGTTTTGCCACAATGTCTCACTTAGGGGCAGAGAGATCTTTTGGGTTTTTTTTCTTTTTTTTCTGAAATACTTTTGAAGCTGGTCCTTCTGTACTACGGAGTTTGCTACTATCTAGACAAGAATTTGATTGTGGCTTCTGTCATCAAGAGAACAAAGGCAGCTGAAAGTTTATCTGTGACCTTCTGAAGATCAGCCAAGTCCCAGACTGAAATTGGGTAACAAAGAGTGTAGAAGGTGGTTTAGAGTGTTAGAAAGAGAATTACAAAGTCCCAAAGTCGAACTTGAACAATCCTTCGTGTTTCCCAGTTCTACACAGGTACCTGAGCTCTGAAGACTGAAACACGAGCAGGAAAAACCCCCACGTACTTAAATATCTTGACGTAGCAAATATTTGACGAGGATGAGCATTCACTTGGAAGGTGCTAGCTAGGTCTTTGCTTCATCTTGAGCTGGGAATCTTGTTTATCCTCTGAAGCTTCTAAATCCAGCCTTGCCCCCTCAGTAAGTCAGTATTACAGTAACGTTTCTGCTGGACGCGAGCGTCTTCTGCTCCTGTTGTAGCCGCAGAGCGTTTCCAATTGGAGGGAAAAAAAAAAAAAAAAATCTCAATAACTGTGTAAATTAGAAAGGCCGTTTGAGCTGCTTATGAACCCGAGTTCTGTGGAAAATAAATGTCATCAATTGACCAGGTGGGCTGCTCAGAGGTTCTTATTGTAAAGAAACAACCTGGCCTTGCCCGAACTAAGTACGAATTCGAACTACAGCGGGAAACGCGTAAAATACTTCTCAGGATGGACTTGAAAAATCTTGCAGCTTATTTTCTTTTTGTGTTTTGCTGGGATATGGGGAAATTTCAGCATTAACAAGGCATGAGGCTAGGGACAGCTGAAGCCACAGGGATGCAAACCCCCTCACTCTGTCTTGCCAGACCGGTTCACTTTTTAAACCGTGCGTGCAACCACAGGTCCAAACACATCTTTTTTTTTTTATTTTTTTTTTTTTCTGTGGGTTCCCCAGTGTCAACAGTTGAGCACATTAGTGTCACTTGTGGCTGCAGCATCCCTGGTGCGGGCGCCTGTCTAATGGACAGTGGTGGGAGCCGGCAGACACAAAACCCCTGAGCTGGAGCCCATCAGGCAGCGAGCGTCGGATGTGTCAGCTCCGGCTTCTTTGCAGAAAATGTTTCTTAGCGTCTCCAGCCCCGTGGCTCCCAGCGAGTGTGCATGCCAGATTTAGTGCCTGCTCCACTTCTTTCAGGTATTTTCGTGTCAACAGCCCGATAACAGTCTAAAAGCCTTATTTATTTATTTCATTTTTTGCTGACACTGGTAGGAAATATTCTCCCGTCTTTGACCAAATCCTGACTTGCTTCGTTCTCGTTCAAGGCAAAACTCCGGTTGGAAAATCCCTGAGTGGAACAAAGAGTGCTGGATTCAGCCTTATTGCTTATTAACACTGCAAAAAAAAAAAAAAATTAGAACTGTGAAGATTATTTTTTTTAATAATCTGACCCATCATCGGTCTCTAAGGAACGAGAGGAATCCATGTCTGAGAATTTTTAAAGACCTAATAAATAATTTGCCATAACCACAGGGTACCATGGCCTGTTGGAGCTAAGGTAATATTTAATTTGCTTGTTTACAACGTTAAGTAAAATATTCTTTTTTTTTTTTACATATATATATATATATGTAAGTCTTTATTGTGATAAATACTTGAAACCTCACCGCTCGGCTCTCGACAGACCTTCTTGGTGTGTTTCGGAGCCTCGCGCAGTTGAAATTATTCCATTGGGCTATTAAGGCATCGAATGCGCAACGTGCCATGCACCTCAAGGCGATTTCTCAGTTCATTTTTATCTTTTTGAATACCTGTAGCTTCCTTTCTGCACTAACATTTCACTGCGAGCGCTCCCTCCTATCTGCCAGTTAACTTCCCCTTGAAGCCCAGTGGCCTTCTCAGCTCCGGTGGTCACTCATCTCGCCCCTCTCAGATCTCGGAAGGGGGTGGCGAGCAACACACTGAATGAAATATCAAGCAAATTCACATCAAATGACCCCCTCTCCTACCCCTAAGGTAATAACCAGGGGGTGTAAAAAAAAAAAACCAAAACAAAAACCACCACCAAACAAAAACCCGTTGCGCGCCGCAACTCGTTGCCGAGGTGCCGGCGTCGTCCGCCCGCGCGTCGGAGGCCGGCTGATTCGGAGCAGCTCTAGCGCCGTCTCGTTACCGGATGGCTGAGGTTATGATTGTTAATTAGAAACGCGACGCCGGGTAGAGAGGTTCTGCCGGCGAGGGGGGGGGGAAAGACGAGGGGAAGAAACCGACGGCTGTTTTGTTGATGCCTGTAGTCTCGGCTCGAACGCGGCTCCCGCTGCATTTCTTCCAGCAGCACAAGCTGAATCTTTTCCCCCATTTGATACAGTGACCTCTCAAGTGCATCATTGCCCTGAGGGCTGAGGGCAGTCCAGCAACTGTTAAACCCCTTGGGTTGATAATCTTCTCCCACATTTGCCCTTAACACCAGACATCCCACCATTAGCTACAGCTCCACTGGTGCTCATTAGAGCCGATCAATATAGACTAACATAAAGAATGCTGCTGCGCCTTCTGTTATTTTTCAGTTACTGCGAATTTAGACTTTCACCTACAACACAAGGCTTTGCTGCTGTGCTATGTAAAAAAGAGGATTTGAGACAAAAAGGATAAAAAAAATAAAATAAAAAAACCAACACAGAACGAGGCGGTTTTTATGAGGTGCCTAAACGTAATTTATCTTGCTGCTCAAAACCCCTCGTTACCAGAACGCGTGCAGAAGACGCTCCGCGTAAAAATTCTCTTTGGGTTAAGTTGCCGTAAAATTGCAACTTTGACCAATCGCGGCCGATGCGTCGATAGACAAAATCGGGCGCGTTTTAATATGAAAGAGTGTTTGAGGCTGGTGGAAAGCCCATGGAAATGCTTTCCTGAACTCTGCCTGGTATTTTTAAGCCTGCTGGCCGAGTCCGTGCTCCTTGCCGTTGGATGGCGATTGCGCGGCCGGTCGAAGGTCTGTATGTCGAAGGCAAATATGTAGAGTGGCTCCAGCACTGCATACTGCCACCAGCAGGTGTTGCCAAAGATCATAGCAAGAACGGCAACAACAATTAACAAATATATCATTCTTTTTTAACACGTTTTATCCCAAAGAGTCTTGCAAAGGATTCGCATCCCGGTGATCGCAGTAAGAAACAACTAACTATAGGAAAGGTACAAAAATCACCCAAGATCTATTAGGCATTTTGCAAGAAATGATACTGAAATACTCAATGAAATGGGAAAAATATATTTTTTTTTTTTTCACTTTTCATTTGGGTTTGGAGAAAAGGAAGGTCAAAAAACTTTGTGGGATGTACCGAAGGGCGATGCGACGCGAATGTAAAAGTTAAGATTTCTCAGGCTTTGTTCTTTTGTCAGTTTAGTCTTTCAAACTTCATTTGTGCTGTTTAGGACATAAAGGAAAGAAATACAGCACCCAGCCAACTTTGGGAAAATCTTAACGAGGTAGAAAACAACCATTTTATTCAATATAAAGACAAGTATTACTCCTCATGGATTAACCCAATCACCCTAATTAACAGGGTGATTAAATCCATATACAGAATGTTAAAAAATACTGTCTCTGTGTTGAATTCCAGTGAATCAAGAGTAAAAAAAAAAACCTCATCTACACCAAATCTTTCTGTATTATGAGGACTGGAGGCCTCCTGTATCTTACTCGAAATGGTAGCTTAAGAGTTCGACGTCAACTGCTGGATGAAAATAGATTTCAAATTATCTGAGCTAAAGAAGTAGTATATGGTAAATTTTGCCTGTTTTCAAGTCCATCATTCAACAGTTTTCATGTTTTTTTTTCCATAGTTCTCTGGTGCTGTAGGCGATTAAATCCTTCTGTCGACTGGCTTATTTATCGAAGACCTTCCTGAAGAGCTGAAAGGGTATGAGAATTTCATCGGGGAAAGGAGGGATTTCTCAAAGTCCATTAAAGCACCTTTACTTCCAGAATGACACAACTTCTCCAGATGCGTCCTTTTGCTTTAGCGGACCGATTTGCATCTTAGGTATTACTTAGCGTGAGTAATGTGGTAGGACGGAGCCCTTGATGATAGGCTGATTAATGAAATCCGTTCTGCTGGGTGAACATAATGGAAAATGTGATTCTGTTGGCTTCTAAAGTCTGAAATTCATCTCCGTGCAAACGACACACGTTTTATGTATGTCATAAGCCTTCTCCTCTCCTTCTGCTTAGATGGGGATTTCATCCGGTGAATGGAAGGGTGGTTGTTACATCCATTAACGTCGTTAAAATGTGCCCAGTAAACCCGTAGCTGATGACATTGCCTCAAGTTTGAATCTTCCCTTCCGGAAGAACTTGGAGCAACTTGACGAAAAACACTCGGTGAATCCAACCTGAAAATCCCTTTTTGAAGCAGCACACTTCTGAGGGAAAAAAAAAATAAATTAAAAATCATCGTTCGGTTTTAAGACTTTTAGTGAAAGAAGACTGGCAAAACCACTCGGTGTATAGCTTCCCGAGTTAAAAATTGGCAGCTGGCTTCTAATTTGCACCTTTCTCACTCAACTTGCTGTTGTCAGTCGTCCTTGTTCACAGTCTGCTAAATTAATGAGCTGTATGATCCGAGCTCCTTGTTTGTTTCCATGCAACTGTAAATCTTACCCTTAAACTTCTGGTCAATTGGCTCTGAGTTCCTTACTTCTCCCACGATGAAGACAGAAAAAAAAGCTGTATTTTCCAAATCAGGCTTCATTTCTGTAGCTCTTTCTCTGAATTCCCTCCAACTTTTCCCAACTTTCACATTTCATAGCGTAGGATCCAAAGGGGAGGACCTATCTCGGCAACGGGTTCGCAAATCTTGCCGGCAGCGGCAGTAATTCCTCACCACGCCCCCCTGGATAGTCCATAATTTTCAATAACATCACAATACGGAGCGACTGTCCAATGGAGAGTAATAACTTGTGTGTTTTAATCAACAGGGAAAGGATTTCAGTCTGGAGAAGAGAAGACCCTGAGGAGACCTTCTTGTGACCCTCCAGGATCTGAAGGGGGCCTACAAGAAAGCTGGGGAGGGACTTTTTAGGATGTGGGGTAGTGACAGGACAAGGGGGAATGGATCCAAACTAGAGGAGGGGAGATTTAGATTGGACATTAGGAAGAAGTTCTCCCCCATGAGGGTGGTGAGACCCTGGAACAGGTTGCCCAGAGAGGTGGTGGAAGCCCCATCCCTGGAAGTTTTTCAGGCCAGGTTGGATGGGGCTCTGGGCAACCTGTTCTAGTGGGAGGTGTCCCTGCCCATGGCAGGGGGGTTGGAACTGGATGATCTTTAGGGTCCCTTCCAACCCTGACAATTCTAGAATTCTGTGATTCTACGATGCTACGATTTTAGGAACTTTCTCTTGTCAAAGCTGGATATGTAATCCAGGCCCTAATTATTGACCAAGCTGGCAACGTCGTCTTTGGTTGTAAATTAGCTGGATTTAATGGTTTGCAGCAAAGCTTTCGATATCCTCTTTAGTGCCACGTTTGACTGATGGAACTCGCTATATATGCTGACACTTTTTATTCTTAAACACCTGACGTGCAGCGCGTTCCCGTGAGTTTTAAAGGGTAAGCTAAAATGTCAAAATTGTTCAAAAGTATCATGTATATTTTTTACTCGGAAAGTTACATACTCAAAACTCTAATCAGTCCACCTGGATTTATGAAATCCCCTGTTATCGTAGCGGTGTGAAAACTGGACTACAGATAAAGAAAATGGTATTTTTATAGAACGGTCCTTGGAGATGGGAGCGCTCCTCTGTTGTCAATGTAGGCCAAAGTGCCAGTGGGAAGTGCAGTACATGACCTTAGTCAATTAGCAGGGTCTCCTTAATCTCCTGGGGTTACTTTGATCTGCAATATCAAGTCTAACACCTTAATGAAATTTTACAGATAGTCACAGAAGACATCCATGTAGCGAAAAAAACAATTTCATTTTAGACCTAAACTCCTAACACATGCTTAATAAATCCCCAGAAGGGAAATAATAACTATAACCATATTCAACATAAATTTCTCTCTCTTTTTTTTTTTTTTTTCTTTTTTTTTTTCACACTGTGTTTATGGTTGAGAAAAACAAGATTATAATAGACAGGATTTGGCTTGTGAAAGCTGGAAACAGACCGAGCTGCCGATTCATGTTTTTCTTGTGGAAAACATGTTATTTGTTGCCATTACACTTTAAATCTCCCGAAATAAGGACGGTGGAACAAATCTTCATTCTATTGATTGTGTGAATATGTTTCAGATACACGAAATTTCCACGGGATATCGCTATCCCAATTTGTATATTCAGCCCTGCTCATTTTAATTTTTTTTTTTCTCGTTCAAATTTTGCTTGTCACTCTGCTCTGAACGGTTTGGGTGGAGTTAATTGGACAGCCTGGCCCATTTCTGAGATAATTGCCAAGTAATTGCGTGCCAAAAAAAAAAAAATAATAATTTGATCCTGTGTTGATTTTTGCTTGTTATCTTCTCTGCTTCTTCAGACCATTTCACCTGAAGGTCTTGCAGGGCCCAGCCTGAAGAAATGCAGAAACGCTTTAATGGGATTTTTTTATTTTTTTTTCCTGGCAAAAGGCTTCAGGATTCCCTGCCCAGAAGTCTTGAGAAGAAGGGAGGGAGCAAAAGATGGGGTTTAATTAGGCCACAGCTTTATTAACTCAATTTACCTGGGAATTACAGCAGTGATAATTCACGTCGCGGCCGCTTCCTTCCTCGCTGGTGGCTCATGATGCCACCAACCCTCTGCTTCTGGGTGTGCCTCGGGGGTGGGTGATGAATCCCAAGGTTTGACCACCTTCTTTCTAATCCCAAGGTTTGACCACCTTCTTTCTAATCCCAAGGTTTTACCACCTTCTTTCTAATCCCAAGGTTTGACCACCTTCTTTCTGCTGCTTCTTGCCTCTTCCAGCCTCGCTGGGGCAGGATCCCCCTTTGCTGTCCCTGAGCAGCTCATCAGAGCATCCTGCAGTCAACCCCGTGGAGAAGGTCCTGCCCCTGTCCTGGTCTCCAGCTTCCTTGCAAAATCCCGAACAGTTTCCAGGTAGGAATTAAATGAGCATTTTGGATGCCTGGTAGTGATAGAGCAGAGAAGAAACCGCTCCAGCCACTGCCTGGTGCCTTGGCCGTGATTTGAGGAGGCACTCGGCAGTGCTTGGGTGGGATCTGCTGCTTTGTGAGATGATGGAGATGGTGATGGTGCCTCCTCTCTGCCCTTTCCAGGGCCAACCTGCACGAGAAAGGGCTAATTCAGAAGAGAGAAGGATTTCTGCAGGATTTCTGGAGGATTTTGCAGGGACAGGAACCCCTTTGAAGCTAATTGGATGACTCCTTTGAGTAAAATAAAGTGGATGTGGTCATCTCTGCTGTAGCCACCAAACCACCACATGAAAAACACAGCTTTTTATTCCCTGCTGCCGTTGCTCGCAGGACGATCCCTTTGCTTAGCTATGGCATTTCACCAAAACCTCCTTTTCTTGGGGTCTGACCTGCAGTCCCGCGGCTTTAAAGTGGAATTCTGCTCAGATGAGGGCTCCAGAACTCGCCACCGCAGCTCGAGGACGTGCAACGAACGTCTCTCCTGATGCTCTACACACAGAACATATCTATCCGTAATTAGATATGATTAGAGGAACCGGAGATGTTCGAGAGCTCTCTTTTTATAAATTGCTTTTTTTGCAGTCAAATTAAGGTTTATTGCCGAGCGTCTTGTGGTTCACGCCGGCTCCGATTTGCACAGTTTTATGCCGTTGTTTTCCTTGTTGTACTCCTATGGCTCTGTAGCAAAACTAAATCAGCTCTCCCCGTAGGCCCAACGAGTGAGCTTTCCAGTGTGCAGAATTCAATGGACAATCCCCATAACGTTTTCTGGTTCTTTAATGCATTCAGGAACTGTAAAAACCTCTTAAAATTGAACAAGGTTATAAAACCTGGCTCTATATCGATTCCCCTAATTAACATACGACAGATACACGCAGTCGTTCCTCCGGCAACTGCTTAACGGAACTATAAAAGCGGCTTCCACGAGGTAGCACCGGCACCGGCTTTGTCTTGGTGCACATCTGTTGCATTTTTTAAGGGAAAAAAATCAAGTTTTAATTTTTAAAATCTCAATTTTTAATAATGCATGAAAAAAAAAAAAGAAGAAAAAAAAAATCCTGCTTTATTTTCATCCAGGTTTCATCTTCATGTCTCTTTCAGCATCGACAAACGGTCCCAAAGTACTTTCTGTCCCTTTTTCCGACCACGTTGACATGCTCCTCGTGACCAAAGGTCATCATCGGGATTGCTGCAAGAGCGTGAGTTTGAGGGACACGGGTCGGGCTGGGAGGTTGTTTCTGAGGGTTAGGAGAAGAATGTGATGTATCTTGCTCCAAATATTTGAAAAATTAGGAAAGGTTTCTTTCCTGAAAGGTTTGTCAGGCATTGGAACAGCCTGCCCAGGGAAGTGGTTGAGTCGCCATCCCTCAAGTGTTTAAGAGAAGGGTAGATGTTGTGTTGAGGGACATGATTCAGTGGCATTGATAGGGCTAGGAAAAGTTGGACTCGATGATCTTGAAGGTCTCTTGCAGCCAAAAATGTTCTATGATTCTAACTGTTGGGGAAACTCACAAAACCACTCGTTTCATGTCAACAGAAACTCCTCGAAAGCAAAATGCAGAACTAGGAAAACAGCGGAAGTCGATTGAGCGAATTCGGTGAGTTTGGATTGTGAACACAATTGTTAATTTTTTTTTCCTAAGCAAACAAAACTTTCATTAACTATTTATAGAATACTTGGTTTTCCTTTAATGACCTGTAGCTGAAATACGGTAATAGAAGTTTTTTGCACATGTGTTCGTAGGTCTTTCTAAATGGATTCATTTTTAACCTCTTTGCTCTGCGTTTTCCGCAAGCAAACCTGGAAGAGGAATTCTTGTCAAAATAAGAATTTGAAATAGGTGTTCGGGAATGTGTGAAAAGATAAATAGTGAAAATCCAAGGAAGAATTTTGTTAGTTTTAGCTAATTTGACTATTGCAGTTTGATGATTTGAATGTCTGTTGAATTTTGGTTCTGGAGCCTCCTTTTCTGGGCGAGCTTCCAAACCCTCCAGGACAATGCGATGCTGGGCCCCCTGCTCTGGGTGACCCCAGCGGGGGTTGGATCAGATGATCTCCAGAGGTCCCTTCCAACTCCTGCCACGCCGGGATCCTGTGAGGTGCCTCTCCCGTTGCCCAGAGCGATGCTGTCGAGGCGCGGAGCGTTATTTCTTCCTGCGCTTTCTAGGGTCCTGTGCGATACGGGAGGCGGTGATGAGACCCAGATGGGAGATGGCAAAGCTCTCCTTAATCACTGCTGATGTTTTCTTGCCTGTTGCCTAATAGAAGCAGACAGCAAAGATTCTTATCTTACCCCGGGAAGCCTGACAGCACCGTATTTCTCTTGATGCCGCGATTATTTTGATAGAGGCTCTAAAAACCCGCTCCGAAAATGGCTGGGATTCGTCTGGCGTTCACTTAGGCCTGTTCGCTGGCACATTTTGATCGTACAGGTAAGCCCCGTGCACAGTTTTTAATTTCAAGCCATCTCACATAACAATAAGAAAGCTTTCAAATCTAAATATGTGAAATCTCTGCATATAGGATTAAAAAAATCGATAGTCATTGTGGAAAGGGGAAAAAGAAAAAAAAAAGGAAAAGATTACAAAAGACCAAAAGCTCTAGGGTTCAAGCTAATTTTTCATCTTCTCCGTGGGGAAAAACACTGGTAAATGTTAAGAAACACCCTTCAAGAACCTTTAATTTGTTTTTCACTCTCCAAGATATAGATTTTTCTCCTTCCCATTTAAGTAAAAAAAAATAAAAAATAAATAAATTCCTGTGGGCTCGTAGAGTTATTTGAGAAAATATATATATATTTGTATATTATTACATGCTTTGTAACGTAGCTTTGATTATGCTGTCAGATCAGCCTAGGCAGAATTTGACTTGTAGCCAGGTCCACTCACTTCCACGATCTTCTCGGGAGGTGTTTGTTCCTGTAGATCACACAGATCAATTGCAGGATCAAGTCCTTCTTCCAAAATCTCGATTTCGGTGCGGTCGGTGGCACAACCCCTACTGCCCCAGCACAGGTCAGGACATTGCCATAAATATCCAGTCTTTTGAAGTTACTAGGAACAGGTCAGGACATTGCCATAAATATCCAGTCTTTTGAAGTCACTAGGAACAGGTCAGGTCGTTGTACGATTTGTTGTAACCTGGAACGTTGCCGTTCTGCAGTTGGTTTTGCTGCTGACCTGCCGTTGAGTTCAAGCAGATACAAGTGGATCCAGCCTTCTTTTTTAATCAGGAAAATGCAGAAAAAGAGTTAGAACTAGAGCTTAACCCTCTGTTTTAACTGGTCCTAGATTAACAAAGGTCTGAATATGCTTTTAGAGGCACACACATGTATATAAAAACACAGAAATACGTGCATGCGCGTGCAGAAGCACCCTATAATGATGACTTTTGGTAATCATACCAAGGATTTAAGTAAATGCATAATCCTCTGCCTTTTCTAAAGTGATCATTTTATACTGATTAACAAGTTAGCATTTAAAACATTCTGAAAAGAGGTTGGAGCCAGATGGGTGTTGTCTCTTCTCCCAAAGAACAAGCAACAAAACAAGAGGAAATGACCTCAAGTTGCCCCAGGGGAGGTTTAGGTTGGAGCTGAGGAACAATTTCTTGCCCTCCGGGGTTGTGAAGTCCTGTCCCAGGCTGCCCAGGGCAGGGCTGGAGTCCCCATGATCCCTGGAGGGGTTTCCAAACCGTGGGGAAGTGGTGCTGAGGGACAGGGGTTAGTGGTGTTCTGGCAGGGATGGGGAACGGTTGGACTTGATGATCGTAGAGATCTCTTCCAACCAAAACAATTCTCTGATCCTATGACTGATTAAATATTCAGAAAGGTAAGTTCTATAGTCCACGTTTTACAGATGGGAAAGCTGAGGCAAATCAAGAGAAGGGGCTGATGACAGTGGGTTGTTGGCAGCTTTACAGACAAGAAATGGCCCGTGGAACCCTGAGTGGTGAAACAGGGGGTTTGGATGCTTCTGTACTCCTCGATGGCTGCTCAGTGCTGGTGTTTCTCAGCGCTCTGCTACAAGCAGCTGTGTTTTATACGCAGTCAGAAAATGCCATTCTTGTCGAATTCCACAGTAAAGCTTCAGTTGTTGTAGCAAGTGTGAAATTGGGTAGGAGTTCTGATGGACTTTAATAATAACAGCATTTGCCTCCTACCCTCGAGTGAGACTTGTGAATGTGGACAGGCCTGTTGATCCTTGGCAATTGCCATCACCTACTCTCTGCAGAAGGCTGTGGGTGTTTGGTCAAAGGTTGGACTAGATGATCTTGAAGGTCTCTTCCAACCAAAGACGATTCTGTGATTCTGCGGAGATTAAAACCATGACTATTTCCATATCTAAGATCGAACCTCATTAAAAGAACTTCCTACATCATTTATCAGAGCGAGTCAGAAGGAGGTTCAGGGCAGACCGCAGCAGTCAGGGATCTCCAATCATAATTTCCTAACATGAGTTAATATAGTTTGTGTGATGCAATGTGCGGTTTCATTTCAGCTCTCCCTGTCTTAAACACATGTGAAATGAAAATGAAATCTTGTTTCCATTAAACGAGGTGCTTTTCTTTCAATTTACAGACCATCGACAACGTCTTGGCCTCCACGTTAACGAGTTCCACTTGGATATTTGGAAGTTGTCTTGGACTTGGCTTTGTTCTCCAGAACTTACCCACTCAACTCTTTGCAGGTGTGTGAGAAAGCAAGCTTTACGTTTAATGAGTCGTACGCTACGTTTATTACTCTCATCTATCCACGTCCGTGTCTGGAAAGACATTTAGCCCATAAATGCTGCTGTGGTTGGGATGGCGAGCGGGAATTACACCGGGTGACAGTGGTCCTGTGCACGGGGCCAGCAGAGGATCCGCTGGCAACTTCGGAGCGTAACGTGGAGCGTGAGTAGGATTTAAGCGGGGCCAAAACCTTCTGTTGGCACCCTGTCCAAATGTTTGTGTTGGCTGGAACTAGCTAGGAAGGCAAGATAGATTTTAATTTACAGTAGTATAATCTTACAGCGTGACTATTAATATCACACGTTGTCAAGAGCAGCAAAAAACCGCCGAAGAATGCAAAGTACAGCGGAGTATTGCAAAAGTTCACCATGTCATTTGAAGAAAAAAAAAAAAAAAATCCATGCTACAAAGTCTGAGCACGAGATGACAAAGCCAGGGCTTGGATATACGTTTCCCTTCGTTTTCTAAGTGACATTTTTTGGACAGTTGGTTGGGTTTTGAGTTGGCAGTGCTGCTTATATGAATACTCATATTTTTATAGCATTTTTTTTTTTTTGGAAGGGCTTAAAAATTGCAGCTAAACCAAGAAAATAAACCTCAAGCAAGAGCTTTGGTCTCCATGCCTGAAATTATGCCATCGGTGAAGTCAGTGACATAACTATGGACTTTGTGATCTGTAGGATTCGACCTCTGGGCTTTGGAGCTGTGTTGGCAAGAAGGAATAAATAAATCCTGCAAAATGATATATGGCATTCATCATCTGTGCCTCACTTCTTAGACAGGCTATACAATAAAATAGCCTAAAATTTGAGTACTGGCTTTCACTCTCGAGCTAATTTGTAGTCAAGCCAGCTTAATACACGATCTTAAACGTGCTGAATAAGCTGGGAAAGAGAAAACTATTAGCAGAGTGTGTTTTAAGGACTTGGACTAAAACTTCTCAATGTCAAAGTGCATTGGATCAAACCCTAACAAAGCTGATCAGTTAGGCACCAGATTTCTTCAAAATCTGGCCTTGCTTTACCCTTTCCATGAGATTTGGTGTAAAGCCAAATTTTTACCTTCCGGAGGACAAGTCTGTCAGAGCTGCTAAGTTGCTTTTGTTGTAAAAAATAACTGGGAAAATATATTTTCTTGCCCTTGCGCAACTTGAGGCTGTCTCTCCTTCTCCTGTCGCTTGTTCCTTGGGAGCAGAGCCCAACCCCCCCCTGGCTCCAAGCTCCTGAATTTCAGGGAGTTGTGGAGAGCCAGAAGGTCTCCCCTGAGCCTCCTTTGCTCCAGGCTGAACAAGCCCAGCTCCCTCAGCCTCTCCTCACCAAACTCCTGCTCCAGACCCTTCCTCAGCTTTGTTGCCTTTCTCTGGCCACTCTCCAGCACCTCAAGGTCCTTCATGGAGTGAGGGGCTTAAAACCGAGCCCAGTGTTCAAATGTGGTCTCACCAGTGCTGAGTACAGGGGGATCTTCCCTGCCTTAGTCCTACTGGCCGTGTTACAACAAAATCCCCAAGAAAGTTACTGTGAAAGAAGCTGAGCTGCTGGGACGGCTCAGAACTCCTCCATTCCAGTCCCCTTGCTCTTCCTTCGTGAATCCAATAACAAACCACGGCAGAAAGGTTGGATCTGGCTTGGAAAAAGCAATCGGATGTGGTAAAAGAAAGCAAATGCTGATACGCTGTTGAACCCCCAAATCATTGCTGCAGGTGGAAAATTGCCAGCCCTGGTGAGACCACACCTGGAATACTGGATCCAGTTTTGGGCTCCCCAATTCAAGAGAGACAGGGATCTACTGGAAAGAGTTCAACGGAGGCCACAAGGATGATGGAGGGACTTGAGCATCTCACTTATGAGGAAAGGCGGAGAGCCCTGGGGCTATTCAGTCCGGAGAAGAGAAGCCTGAGAAGGGATCTGATTCATATCTATAAATATCTGAGGGGTGGGAGTCAAGGGGAAGGGGTCAGGCTCTTTTTTGTGGTGCCCTGGGATAGGACAAGGAATAACAGGTACAAGCTAGAACATAGGAGGTTCCACCTCAACATGAGGAGAAACTTCTTTGCTGTGAGGGTGATGGAGCCTGGCCCAGGCTGCCCAGAGAGGTGATGGAGTCTCCTTCCCTGGAGACTTTCCAACCGCCCCTGGATCTGTTCCTGTGTGGCCTGCTCTGGCAGAGAGGGGTTGGACTAGATGATCTCTTAAGGTCACTTCCAGCCGCTACCATTCTGTAATTCTGTGATTCTATGATCACCTGGATGTTGGACATAGACGTGTGGCAGGGTTGTTAACCCAACATGGGGCTGCTCATGGGGCTAGGGTTGGGCAATGACTTCCCCATCTCCAAACCACGTCCTTTATGGCAGAAGCAGAGCTCAGAAGCTCCGTGAGGACCTCCGTCCAGTTACTTACAGGGAGCTGAGATGGGTCCTGCCCTTGCAAAGCCAACCCCAGCCCCAAGAAGGGAAGATTCGGGGCAATTCCCACCGCAAGCCGCAAACGTTTCGTGCTTCGTGCTAAAACTATGCGCGTTTCTAGGACATATTTACTTCGGGAAGACAGGTGGATGGCATATGCGCTGGTGGGTTGTTCTTGTTTCCCAGCGACGTATTTATGTTTGAAATCTGAGGATATGTTACCTGCTCCTTCATCCATATTCAATTTCCAGCTCCGTCAGCCGGTGTAAGAAGGACAAGGAAGTAAATATAGCCATGTGACAAATTTATTTTTATTTGGTCTATGTGTTTATGATACCACAGTGTTTTATGTACTTTCCTATATCTGTTTTCCATTTTTCCCAGGGTTTTGCCGCATGTTCGATACATTTGGACAATCACAGATCTTTCTGGAGTTTGAAAATGACTGATTTTTTTCCTCTTGTTTGATCTGTATTCTGTGTGCTGTAAGACTTCTGGCTTCTGTCTCACTGGTGCATTTTCCTACCTTTCCATGATAATGTTTTTAGTTATATTTTCCTGTATTTATTTTTTTTTTTTCCAATTCACTTTGCACTACCAGGCTTTAGATTTTACCCGAATTCCACATTTATCCCATAGCTCCTTCTTGTCCTTTTGTCTATTATTTCTACCTGTTACCTTTACACCTTTGCTGCAATTGTTGTAGGAACCCGTTAGGCTCACCTAGCAACTTCCAGTCGCCTGCAGGAGAGCAGTTTCTCCAGAGGCAATATATGGAAGAGCAGCTGCCAAACCTTGGGGGTCCAGGGGCTTTTGCTGCACCTCCGAGTGCTGGAAGCCTTCGAGGCAGGAGAAGCGCCAGGTCTGCACTGGGAGGGGGAATTGCTACCCACAAAACAAGAGGAGCAGCCTTTAAATGTGCTGCAGTCTCCAGCACCAGGAGCCAGGAGCGGGTCGATATGGGACTTTTCATCTGAGGAAGGTTTTGCTCATAGCTAGGTTGTGGTTTTGTGGTTTTGTTTTTGTTGTTTTTTTTTTTTTGAGAGATGCTGGAATTCAGAGAGGCATCGATTCAGCCAAACCCTTGACCTTTGATGCTCCCAGGGTCAGACCTGACGACCATTGTGGCTCTGCCTGGCGTTAAAAACCTATGAAACGGCATCTCCCGCTGGAAAATCCTGGTTTGGGAAGCATGTGACGTTTTTTCTTCATGCGGAGAAAGTTGCTCTATCCCTTTGCGTGCAGCAAGGCCCCGTGTCCCGAGCGATACAACTCGGTACAAAACTCTGCCAGTGCACCTTGCTGAAATGCCGAGCTAGAAATTAACTGGGAGAATGGAAATGATGGTTTTGGGCAGCTGGCCTGCTCATATGGAATGACTTGGGATGGTGCTTGAGGTGTGTGGTGTAGCAGGGGGTGACTGGGTGCAAGGCCAGGACCAACTCATGCCAGGGTCAGTTTTGGGCCTCTGTTTCCAAGAAGGATGCTGAAGGGCTGGAACGTGTCCAGAAAAGGAGAGCGATGCTGGGAAGGGGTGTAAAGCACAAGTCTGATGAGGAGAGGCTGAGGGAGCTGGGCTTGTTCAGCCTGCAGAAAAGGAGGCTCAGGGGAGACCTTCTGGCTCTCCACAACTGCCTGACATTCAGGAGATTGGAACCTGGTGGGATTGGGCTCTGCTCCCAAAGAACAAGTGATAAAACAAAAGGAACGGGCCTCAAGTTGCCCCAGGGGAGGTTGAGGTTGGAGCTGAGGAACAATTTTGTGCCCTGCAGGGTTGTGAAGTCCTGTCCCAGGCTGCCCAGGGCAGGGTTGGAGTCCCCCTGATCCCTGGAGAGCTTTCCAAGGCGTGGAGCTGTGGTGCTGAGGGACAGGACTCAGTGGTGCCCTGGCAGGGCTGGGGGAACAGTTGGACTCAACGACCTTAAAGGTCTTTTCCAACCAAAATGCTTCTACGATTCTATAAACATTCCCCTGTTAGTTGCCCAATTTAAATGCTCCAGACCCAACCATCTGACAAAATCCTTGGGCTGCAGCAGCGTCCCAGCCCCGTCGTGTGACAACCAGAGATTTCCTGGCGTTCATCTTTTTCGTTCGGTTGGCTCCTTTTTTTCTTTCTTTTTTTTTTTTTTTTTTTTTTTCCCCCCCAGAAGCAAAACTGGCCCCCAGACAAATCCATCGCAGCGCACATTACAAAGCCAGCAACATTAAAAAGAGCCAAAGGAAAGCCAAATTGCTTGCAGAAATGAAGATTGCTTGGTGTTTTGCCATGGGAAGGCAGCGCTCTCCGTGCTGCAAGTGATTCTTGGTTTAAGGGCAAACAGAGCAAAGACTGCCAGAAATAAGGTTGCGGACAGAAATTTGTATTTGGTGAACTTTTTTTAATTTATTTTTTTTTTAATTTAATTTTATTTTTTGAAATAATGCTAACTGTAAAAATCTGCATCCTTCAAAGGCGAAGAAAAAGGGTTGGTAAGTCAGTGAACTTTTGGAAGCCTGGCAGCGATTCTCCTGACAATGGCACAGCAGGTCCGCAGCGGCAAAGCCTAATTGACAAAGATCAAAATCTAATTTGGAGAACACCAGGAGCCGAGGGGGTCATGCTCCAAATAGTGCTTGAGCCACAACCAGACGTGTTTGTCATTTCACGGG
>VWZK01012978.1:98658-113952 GCA_013396935.1 Baryphthengus martii | reverse complement strand
AAAAAAAAAAAAAAAAAAAAAAAAAAAATCATTCCAGGTCCCCAAATGAGGAAGATGCCAATAATATTGAGAAGCGTACGCGGGGAAGAAGGTTTGCTCCTGAGGGTGCGATTACCGTGGCGGTGATGTGAAATGATACCCAAAAAAAAAAAAAAAATTAAGTAGATTTTAATGTTGGTGACAAAGGGTGACCCTGCTCTGGGTGTCGATGGGAAAGGGAAGCCCCTTTGGGCACCTGGATGAAAAATAATCCAACCCTAGCTATTAGGGGAGCTTTTCATGCCAGTGTCTATCCCGTGCGTCGCTGGGGTGAGTACTTCCTTGCCTGGAATATAGGTCACTTTGCCTCGTAAGACGCAGGCATCTCGTTGTTACTGGTATTATCTATTAATTCCTTGAAAGGAAGGAGTCTAACCTGGTCCATGGCTTGAAATTGGAAAGAAAATAAGATGCTGAGGGTCTTTGCATCATGGCTTTTTCCCTGTTTTCTGGGGGAACGGGCAGGGTGTGTCGGTAGCTGCATCGTGCGTCCTAGAGCTGGTCTGAATCCCACAAACCGAGTTCGGATGAGTGAGGAAATTCGGGGCTGACATCCACCAAGACTTTCTGAAGGCTTTTTGCATGTGTTTCAAGGGCTTTCCCAAATAATGAGGAAAAAAAAAAGAAAGTATAAATAAGATAACAGGAAATCCAATAGGATTCCTTTTTATACTCAGTGTCACTTACTGACAACGAAAAAAAATTGTAGGTAAATCTTGCAGCCCTCCTTACACTTTCTAAGGGGGGAAGGAACATCCTATTTGACTTGTCCAGCTCCTCTTACCCAGCTTCTGTGTGATTTTACTCCCTGCTCGCCTCAGTCTGGGAGCTGGATTTCACTGTCCCGTTTAAGATTTGGAAATCACAGTAGAAAACACATCATTTCAAGACCTTCCTCTGCGTTGGGACCGGGTTCACGTGTGTGGTGCCACTCAAGTGAAGGCACCAGGCAGCTCCTGGCCTTTGGGGCTGTGGTTTGCGTAGAATGTACGAAAAGAAGAGATCTTCCTGAAAAAAAAAAACAGGAAAACTCTTTCACCACGGACAGCGAGGAGGGTGGTACTCGGAGGAAAAGCGGGCCTGAGTCGCGAGGTAACCGGGGCTCGGGGGTGGTGATCTGTTTGTTTTCCATTTGGAGCTTCCGAAAGGATTTAGCGAGTTTTCCGAAGCTCTAAGGTGACTTAGGAGCACGAGGTCCGTTGACTCGGCTTTTCAAACACAGAAAGGGGTTCAAAGCCCCAAACCCCGCTGCGCTCGGGCTCCTAAGCAACAACTTCCACCGCTTTGGAAAACACAATCCCATTCGAACGCTTTGTAGGAAAAAAAAAACAACAACAAAAAAAAATTAATAATAGAAATTAAAGCCAAGAGCTTCACGCGCCTACTTTGGCAGCGCGAAAAATATTTAGAGGGTGAATAAAAGGCCGGGAATGAAACGCTTCCCGCCGCCGGCCGCGTTTGGTAACGCTTCAGTTTTGCGGCCATTTGGCAAAGCTCTTGTCAACGGGCCAACGCCGCTGGAGCGGAGCCTGCGGAGAAGGAGCGGTCTGCACGGCGTGCTCGTTTGGCACGTTTAGAGGCCCAGGTTCTAGCTGGACCCAGAGGTGGCATAAAGACTTCTTCTACTGACTGCTCCCGAGCAGAGGTTAAAGTCATCGATGGGCCATGTTGAGATGATGGCACGAGAGCTGCCCGCCCGCCGTCTGATCCAAGGGACGGCCTTTCCCCGTGCTGACCGACACCGATTTTAATTAAAAAAATGAAAGAAAAGCAGAGGTTTAGCTTGGTTATTTTGCAAGCTATGCCATTTTTAATTATTATTTTTGTTCCTGCTAGTTTCTCCTGAGCTGGAGAGTGATGGTTTGGGTGTCACAGGTTAGTGAGAGGCAGGAGGTGGGTTCTCGTCGTGCTTGTCGAGGTACATGGTGAGACTCAAAAGGTTCTTTTCACGCCCCCCAAAAAAAAAGATTTTTATATTCTCAGAGGTGAAATCAAACCAATCCCATTAATTTCAATTAAAATGTTACCTGTCTCAAGCTATCTCTTTTTTCATCCTCAAAGACTGTTTAGGGATGGGGGGGAAAATGAAATATTAATGCATTCTATAAATAATATGTGTGAGGTCCGTGGGGACCCAGAACCCCCACATCATTAGTTAAATTGATCTTCCTCTTAGATTTTTGCAGGAAATCGGGGGGTTTGGGGGCTTAGTTTTTCAGGAAAAGTGGTCAAACCTGGCTCGGAATCGCCGCGAATCAGACACGGAGCTGAGGTTTCTCCTGCTCTTCCTTATTCGTGGTCATTTTATGTGTTGTCTCCTGTCGGAAAATTCAGGAGAATCTCTGGTAACCCTTAACCATGGGATGAATTCTGGTTTGGTGTGAAAGGGATCAGGAGATTGTGACCTTTAATAGGAAATAAGTATCAAGGCACCATCTGCTTCCATCGCAACTAATTGCCTCCATACCCTGATTTTAACGTGTTTTCCATAGTTCTCTTTCCTCAGCCCTCCAAAGATAGTCTTTATTGGATTCTTATTGACATTTTTAAACAGGCCATTAGATGGTGTGAGCAGCTTCTGACAAAGCAGGAGCTTCACCTGACTTCTACAAGAGCCATCAGAGGTACCTCAGCCTGGTTCAGCTCCCCCTTGAAAATAACCCACAGTGTGGTTCCTTCCTCCGAATGCGGCAGAGGAGTTGCTCAATCTAGCAAGTTTTTACCTTTTATTTATTTATTTAGAATATTATTTTTGTCATAAGTGCACTGCATGAGCAACCAGCAATGTTTATTAATAGAGATCTCCAATTTTGGAGTCGTCGGTAAATTGAGAACATACTGAGAAAGAATCTTATCGCTCGAATCGTAGGAAATCCATTTCCAAGTTGTCTGTTTTTCATCAAATTAAAATTAGTTTCATGGGAATAGGAGAAGGTTTTTATAATTAGATAATGGAAATTTGCCTAGGTTGTCTTCCACTTATTTGGATGTAACATAAATAACAAGAATGTCACATCATGCCAGTGTTTGCTCATCTAACTCAGCACAAATCCGGGGTCAAGTAAAAAAAGATTTGGAAACATTTTAGTGCTTGTTGCTTAGAGACCGTTTTTAAACCACGGGAAAGGATCTCACTCAAATCCACCGTTGCACAGCAAAAAAAAAAAAAAAGCCTGAAAATTGTGAATAGTTGCAAACCTTTCTCAAAGACCTTGCTCAGGTAAAACATTCCCAAGAGTTACCCATTAAGTGACTGAGAGTGACATTCCCTTTCATAGATGGGGATTATTTGGATGTATTTCTTCTTTTCCGTGAAATCCGGTAAGAAATGAGTAACTCTTGCTTTTGAAATTTGTTTTATTACTTTATTACGATCGCCTCTGCTCTCCCCCATTTCCATGCCTGCGTCGATTATTGAACCCAGATGGTTTAGGTGAAAATCCATGAGGTTTGGAGCCTGTTCCCTGGCCAGGAGGTCCCAGCGACGTCTCCGTGTGGCGGTGGCAGTGGCTGGAGCTACTGTCAACCCTCCCCACCGCGACCATCGTCAATCCCTCAAAGGATTTATGTCAGCTAGTGCCTCAACAAACTATTTCCCCTCCAAACCGCAAAGTGAGGGAGCTGGCAACCGGATCAACGACAAAGAGTAGGAAAGAAAGAGCAGGTGAGACTTGGAGAGACCTACAATAGGGCCTTCAAGTTCCGTTTTATTTTTTACCCAATTAATAGCAAAGAGCTGAAGAGCTAAGTTCTGCTTCGGGGAGGCACAGGGACATATTCTCCACTTCTTTTTTATCAGTGGCAAAATCGAAGCAGGGAGGAGGAAAGTAGGGTTTTTTTCCCCGTTTTTCCCTTTTTTTCCTAAGTCACAGAGAGAGGCTGGTGTGCACAGTGGATGTTCTCCCAGCTCACACATCTATCGACGGGTCTGAAATGCCTCTTTCCATTTCCTAGCACAGCAAGGTCTTTACTAATCTCTTCACTGAAATTTAAGCAGAGTCTCATCCTTGTTGGGCCTAATATTATCCAAAACAATAGGAGAGGAGCCTCCAGTCTCCGCAGATAGCTCTGGAGATTTCTGGCAAGGGAATTGCCCTGGATAGCTTCGATCGGAAGTTCAAGTATCGATTAAAAAGGGGCAAAGATCACGTAACCCCAGGCGAACCTGCAGTCAAATCGTATTTATTGTCACCAGGTGGCTTGAAAAGAGAGTTTTGTGATCGTTTGCCCAGCGTGGATTAAGAAAAAGGTACCGCCTTGTGTTGTTCTTTTGGCAGCAGCACCATCGGTGAAGTTGTTCTCAGTACGGTATGATGTCATGAAGAGAAAGTGTGACATCCTATCCCTTCCAGACCACCCCAATGTCATATCCCAACCAGCACAATCGTTTTCCTCCTCAAGGATTAAAAACTATGGGGTTTTTTTGGTAATCTCGTTTCACTCACACATAAAGTCTAAAATCACTTAAAAACAAATGTACCGCTGCGTGAAATATCGTGAGGGCATTTGCAGATGCTCCTACCAGGCAGTCATCCTCAGATGACATTTGTGGGACTGTTTCTTTCCAGGTGCACTGGATTCATTGCCTGAAAACTAGGGAATATCCCCCAAACGTCGCACACGACTGCTGTAGGAAGGCTTTCAGGGAATGATAGAATGTCTTCAGTTGGAAGGGACCTTCAAGATCATCTGGTTCCAACCTCCTTGCCATGGGCAGCGACACCTCCCACTAGAGCAGGTTGCTCAGAGCCTCGTCCAACCTGGTCTTCCACACTTCCAGCAATACAAGTTCTCTGGGCAACCCATTCCAGCGTCTCACCACCCTCAGAGTCGAGAACTCCAGCAAGAGGGCCGAAAGCTGGAATTTGCACGGGAGAATCTTGCAGATCCCAACCAACCCATTCAGCAATTTGAAAATTCTGCGTCAGTGACTGAAGAGACACCAAAATTAAAGACAGGACACGTCCTGCATCATCATTTTCAGAGCAGATTGAAGTAAAGGTGTGTAACCTGACTTTTAGGTGGTATTCAACACCTCTCAGTAAGACTGAAGAGCTTTCTCACTGTTTTTTTTTTTTCATCCTGGGAGCTGTCATTTCTTTTTGATCCTTATATAAACTGTCAAGTTTTTATATATTAACTACTGATTGGTTTTTGTCCTCCTTTAAGGAACACAGTCCCTGCAAAGACACCGTCTCTCGGCGCGTACTCTGCGCGTGGAAAGAAGCTCTTCGGCGAACGAGCGCGTGGAGAACCCAAAACCATTACTGAGAAAGGTCACGGCACTGCTAAAAGCAGCTTGGGTACAGTCTTCTCATCTCCCCCTTTGCAAATCTCCAAAATTAAAAATAGTCTCTATGCTTCTCTCTCTCTCTTATGTTCTATTTACAATTTTTTTTTCTTCCCTTTGCCCTAAATTCTGTGTGCCTACCCCCTTGGACAGGGGATTGGTGAGAGCACTTTAAAATGAGTGCCTCCAGGCAAAGAATTTCCCAACCTGTGCCTGTGTGATGCTCCTCACGATCCCCAGTCAGGAGCCCGGCACCGCACGGCTCGAGCTGGAGTGGGAAGGGGAGCTGGTGGCGGTTGCTGAATTGCGCCTGACGTCTAATTAGGTCCTAGTCCTTGGCAACAGCTTGAAGAGAACCTACCTCTTGCCAATCAGCCTGGAAAACGGCTGCTTTGCTCCTCGATGCCTTCGGAGGCTTCCACAGCGTTGCGCTCTCTGCTTCCAGGTAGACAAAGATCATGTTGGAGGCAAAAAAAAACAACAAACCTCTTTGGGGCATTGGGAATGTGGCTCTGTTCCCCTAGTACGTCCGTTTGGTGACTTCCCGAGTTTTCTTCGGGAGAGCGGGAGGAGAACGATTTGCAGGAACCGCAGGAAGTTGCAGTTCTGGCCTTATCGTGCAGCTGTCACCTCTCAAGGAAACACAATTACCTGCTCCCCTAATTAGGACAAGTTTAGCTGAGATTATCTGAGTCACTGGGAAGTTCTATTCTCTCGTTTACCCCAGAATAGCTCCGTAGTTTCATAAATGTTTTCCCTACAGAGTACACCTCGAATTTCCGATGAAGGTCGTATCACTCCCGCTCTTCAAGGAGGGATGAAGGAGATGGAGGCTGCTGCTGGGTGCTACCTGGGGTGGCTTTCCAGGGATCGGTGACCAAAGCATCCAGCAAATAGCCAGGTAAAAAAGGAGTATGTGGAAAGCAAGGAATGATATAAGGAGTAATAATTAAAAAAACCCCTCTTTATCTAAAAATAACAAAACAAGGGATGAAACTCCAGTGCAAGCTTCCGAAAAATAGTTTTTAAAAATAAATTGGTGCATTTCTGCTGGAATTTGATGGCTTTATTATTTTATTCTTCCAGGCAGAATTCTCACTGTTCTCACAGGCAATCTTTCTTATTGTTCTTCATATACAGGCAAACTTTTGTGAATACCAGTAACCCATCCTAAGCCAAACTAACGCCTTGTAATACTAAAACAATGAAACAAAGAAAGAAAATTCAGGGAAAAAATCTGAAGTTAGGAAAATATTATGAGTTTAGAGGAACTTTTATTAATATCAGCTTTTTCCACAGCTGCTCTTTTCAGGGGTTTTGCACAGATTATCAGGCTGGTGCAAGGGTACAATCAGCGCTTCCTCGAGTGCAGATGTTGTCTTCTGCAATTAATATTTTGGATGCCTCCTCCCTCTGTAGCTGATGCTCGTTTAGGTACCGAGTTTTGGGCCGTGCGCCGCATGAATTCCCAGCTCGGAGTGATAAAAGCCCGTAAAGCCAGCAGATCGGATGCTTTTGGGCCAAGATTGATGTGGTGCTGCTCTCTGAGCAGAGGGGTAGGACCTGCTCGTTACCCTGATTGACTGGGAATGGCTGGGAGTGTGAACCAGCACCTGCTTTAATTAGAAATAACAAGTCCTTAATTAGAGGTAAATAAATTCAGGTATGGAAAGGGTGGAACCCAAGTGCTGCTATCATCAGGGAGACTTCTGAATGCAAGAGGTAAAGGAGGAAAGAGTCCTTGATACTCTTGCTCCTTTCGGTAGTTCACAATAACAGTATTTTAGTAGAACAGAGCATCTGTTTTTCCCCAAAATTAGGTTTTGTTTGGTGGCTTTACCATGTGAGGGACGATATTAAGATCAGCTTTTTGCTTCCTTAGGGGTCAACGAGGACCCTGCATCCGCGTGTTGGATTTCAAGTCTCCTTCGTGTAAGTTTTCTTTTCCTCTTTTTTTCTGTGTGGTTTTTCCGTCTTGAAGCTATTTTAAGTGCAGATGAAGTGGATAAAATTTGGTTGCAGTTCTGATAGCTCCTCCCTTTTCCTCAGGTTTACAGCTAAGAAGCAAGTTCTGTTGTTTCTTACCTGGTTTGAAGGTTGTTTTGGTTAGTTCTGCTGTTTCATACCTAGTTTTAAGGTTGTTTTGGTTAGTTCCGCTGCTAAATTTCCAAGATGCTATTTTATGTGCTCCGAAATCAAATCTAAAAGAGATTTCTGGCTGGAAAAAAGGGAATAATTCACTGAGGAAGGTGATGAGGGACGACCAGCATGGTTTGCCTACACTTCTATGGAGAAATGTCTTTCCAGAATGCCCCTGGTTGGTTTGGTTTGGCTCAAGGCTGTCCGCCTTCTACAGGCTTCGATTGGTTTGCGTCCTATTTATAAACTTTCAGCTGAACTTGGACAAGTGGAATGACAGCTCTGGAAAGTTTATGGTGGTTCGTGTTCTTGGCCTGATGAACGAAGGGAAGACTGGAGTGACTTTTCTTTTTAGTAAAGAGGGAACCTAAGTCACAAATTACCCAATAACCAAAGGAGAGGGGTGTATTATTTAGTAGCTGGACAGGATGATTACTGTATCCCTCTCTGCACAACAAATTATATCCTTCCAGAGAGACAGCTTTAAGAAAGGAAACTCATAAATAAAAGGAAATAGCATGTAGCATGTACGTAAATTAAAAAAAATTTTGACGCATCACAGCTGAGTTTTTCCTGTTTCTCTTTCTGATGGGTCATTCACTGCTGGAGAAAACAGTGGAAGGTACTGAAAAGGAGGCACTGCTTGACTAGCTCTAATTGATAACAAATAATTATGCTCTAATTAAAATGTGTCACGTTGCTCTGAGGCTCTCTTATTGCATGAGGATGAAAACGTGCGAATTCGTAACGCGGTAATAGTTAAAATTACGGTTTCCCAACTCTTGAATTTAAATGCTTGGCGATTAACTTCCTGATAAATCTGACTTTCCAGTGTGTGTGGTGGGGTTTTTTTTTCTTTCTTTTTTGTTGTGGTGGGGTTTTTTTCTTATTGGGGGAGTATTATTATATACTATTATATTATTATATACTATTCCAGCCTCAACAATTCTGTGATTAAATAGTCCTGTTGATTGTAGATCCCTCGACTGTTGGCGGGTTTCTGTTGTGTCTGTCAGACATAACTTGCTCCAAATGTTCTTTTATCTCTGCGTGCAAGTGAAAGATGTGTGGCCATCTACTTTCCCTAACTGTGGAGAGGTCATGAGGAGTCCTAAAGCCTCAGACACATCCATAAGATTTGACTGGGACCTTGATGTCTCGGCTGGAGGTGCAGAGGTTGGCTCTGGGGGCAGCAGTGCCGTGTAATCCAGGTTGTTCTTGAGATATTGGCTCCAACCCTTGCACCTTTTAGGCCAAATTCTCTGATTTTTATGTTTGCAGTGAATTTCAAAATGAAACCTATCTCATTTTCACAGCTTAGTGTAGTCTGTCCCCTTGCTTTAGAAGATTAATAAATAATTTGCCTATAATAACTCCTAAAAAGAGCAGAAGCTCAGGATTCAATGAGAGCTTCTCCTTTCTGACCTGTCTGCCAGGGCTGCAAACAGCATCGCTTCTGGCAGTGACTTTTATGACCTGAAAAACGAACGACGGAGTCGTAGGATAACGCGGCAGTGGCTGGTGGCGCGGGCTTGCCGCCTGCTCCGCTCTCCGTGCGCGGGTCCGTGTGACAGCTCGGCGCAAGGCGGCTTCTCGGGGATGCCCGGGTCCATCTGACCTGCTCTCTTGGGCTCAGATTGTGCTTTTTAAGTTTTCTTATCGATGCCTTGCCGTCTGCCTAACGGCGAGGAGACCGAGGCAAAAGGCGTTTCCAGAAGTACTCTCTTCCATTTGCATTTGGAATTGAAAATCAAGGCGCTCTCTAAAAATGTTTTCCGTGTTGGCCGCCGAGGTGAAGGGAGTGAGGGTTGGAAAAGATTCAGGGTAAATCACAAGGCAACGCGGCCCCAGCTCAGGGCACGGAAACATGAGGAGATCACCCAGGACCCCACAAATGCGTTGAGACAACTGCGCTTTCGGAGGCAGCAAACTCGATGACAGAAATCTACGCAAGAGCTGAATTGCACGGGGAAGAGCAGGTTCGGGAGAGCAGCCATTTCCTTAAACATTTATTAACCCCCTTCCCTGCAGATGTAACATTTCCCATCTTTTTTTTTCCCCTTGCACTTCACAACACATCTCAGTGCTCACGGCGTGAACTTTACCAGGACTGATATTTTTAGTGGATGACTGGAGGTGAGCCAGGAGGCAATGACTTCCCAGCATCTCCCCTGACGTCTTCCCAGCCAGGGACGGGCTGGCAGAGCTCGCTCCGAGCTCTCTTGTCACCAGGGTCTTGCGAATTTATATCATCTTTGGAATTTTTGGAGTTGATAAAGACAGAGATTGAGGGAGGGAGGGAGGGGAAAGAAAGGAAAGGCATAATTCTGTCGTTGGAGTCGTCATCCCAGTTCTCTGTACTACTAAAATTGCCTGAAAAATTAATTCGCGTGATTTTTTTTTTATTTTTTTTCCTCCTGTTATTTCCGACGAGCTGCGTTTCACAATTCCGACTCGGTGGTCGTTGTCTGGGCCGTGCCTTTTACTTGCTTAATCTGGGCGGCAACTTCTTGGCCCCAAACCGGTTCGTTTAATCCTCGGAATTTGTGCCGGGTGACGTGGAGGCGCGGTCCCTCCAGCTGGGATTTGGCAAGTCGGCAATTAGAGACGGGATCGCAGCTTCTCGTTGACGCCGCTTCTGCGGCCAACGGGGAGCAGGAGAGAAGCAGCTTTAGGCCGAGGTTTCTCCTTCCGACGGTGCCGTGAATCTCCCTCTGGAGTGAGCCCTTTTCCCACCAACCATGAAAGCCCCAAGATAAGTAGTGGAGTACAAGCCTTGTGTACAGAAGAAGAAACCAGGGGACGTAAATCCCTCGTTGCCGGTTCTCAAGGACAAGCTTTTCTGAGCCACTGCCAATTTTGGCCTGATTTTTGTTGTTTGGTTCATTGTTTTTTTGTTTTTTTTAATGTGAATGTTTGCAGGCTGCAAACAAACCCAAAAATACTTGCAAACTATGAAAGGCTCACAAAAATTTAAGGGGAAAAAGAATGGCCAAAAGTTATAGAAAAAATGATTCAGCTTAATAGTAAAAAAATGATTCAAGTTAATAGCAAGAAATGATTCAGGTTAATAGCAAAAAGTTGAAGTTGTGTTGTTTGGTTGGGTTTTTTTTAGCTTTCTTGTTGTTTGGGGTTTGTTTTTTTTAAGATTTAGCTTTTGTTTCTGAGTCTGTCTGGTGTTGCAATCCCTTTTCAAGAATCTCATTTAATCTCTAGTTTCTTCTAATCGCCGCTTGGGAAAGCTGAGGCTTTAAGACAATCTCCAGCCCCAGTCAGACTTGCTAGAACATTATGAAAATTGGCAACTATTAAAATATTTGCAAATATGGTTTTTGCCAGGTTTTTTTTCCTCAGTTCCGCTCACAGCCAGTGGCAGGCAGACTTTTTGAGGTGTAACTACTCCCTAGGTAAAATCTTCCTGAGCCCAGGAATTCAATCGCATTGAATTTATCAATAACAGAAAAACCCAAAACAACACAAATGTTGTTACAAGCCCTTACAAATACCTGCATTTTGGAGCTGTACCACTTAATATGAAGAAAACCAGGTAAATTAAAAAATTTAGGCTTAAGTGGGGAGAAAAGAATGTCTTTTTCCAACTGAAAGCTAAGAGGACACATTAAAAAAAAGTAAAATGAAATATTTTAGAGTTTCTTATGTGGAACACTTCATTCTAGGCACTTCATAATGAAATATGTTCATACTGGCAAACTTTGCTTTCTCTTTTTGAAAACTTCTCCCACCTTCAGCCTTTCCTGGCCTCCTCCTCCTCCTGCAATTGCTGCAAATGTGAGATCGGGGCTGATGGGTCAGCCAAGGGAGCTTTGGGGACTGGCAGAGTGGGAAGGAGACTTGTGATGTAGAACCATAGAATGGTTTGGGTTGGAAGGAACCTTTAAGATCATCTCGTCCAACCTCATCTTTCACTACTTTGACTAAATCATGTTGCTCAAAGGCCTTTTGAACACTTCCAGAGTTGGAGCATCCGCAACTTCTCCGGGCAACCTGTTCCAGTGTCTCACCAACCTCATCATTAAAAAAATTTATTCCTTATGTCCAATCAAAACCCATCCTTTTCCAGTTTAAATCCATTGCCTCTTGTCCTGTTGTTACAGACCTTGATAAAAAGTCTGTCAATCTTTCTTATAGAATCATAGAATTGTTTGGGTTGGAAGAGACCTTTCAGATCATCAAGTCCAACCGTTGCCCCATCCCTGCCAGGGCACCACTGAGCCCTGTCCCTCAGCACCACATCTCCACGCCTCAGAAACCCTTCCAGGGATCATGGGGACTGCAGCCTGGGACAGGCCTGGACAACCCTGCAGGGCAACAAATTGTTCCTCAGCTCCAACCTCAACCTTCTCTGGGGCAAGTTGAAACCAGTTCTTGTCTTACCAAAGACAAGATATAAATTATTCCCCGTTCCTTGCTGTGCAGGTGGCTTTGCTGGAAGGTGACAGATTCCTGTGCAGCACCACGGCCACGTGTACCAGCAATTGCCAGGAGCATGAAACCTGCCTGGAAGTTGTTGTTCCCTGGATGCACGCACGCACTGCATGGACACGCTCCTGCATGGGAGCTCCTTGCTTCTCTAGGATGGCTGCAATTCAAAACCTGGTTTTATTGCGTTATTTTGAGCTCTATGTTACAGATTTGAAATCTTTTTGGACTCTTCCTAGTGAAGATTCTTTAACGGCCTTGCTTTTCCTTGTGTGCTTTTACCTACCTCAGAGGAATTCTGACCAGCTGAGCTGTAGATAAAATTTCCCCAAATACATCGGGGGGGAAAAAAGTCAGTTGAAATGATCATATGACAATTCAAGCAGGAATTTTGTCTTGGGAAATGTCAGTGTCTAGGTTGATGTTTGTTACTCCAGCTGATCCATCCAAGACTTTGCTAAAGGCAGCCATGGACAAATCAAGGTGAACAATTAGCAGGAGGAGTTATGGGGCAAGGATGAGCATCTCCTCTTGCCCCAAATGCTTCAGCAGAGCCAGCAAGGTCTTGCTCTGCGTTGCAAGGCAAAAAAAGAGATGCTTCTCTTTCAAAATTTCTTTCTATTTTTTTTTCCTCCAGCATAAAAAAACACAACGTGGAGCAGAAGAATTTAAATTTAGAGCGATAATTTCGCCCTCTTACTCCATAGATGTGTCAAGTAGCTGTTGCTACTTCTAAATCAGGTGTGCTGAGCTATGGGCGTGCTGAAAATCCCGTGGCTAAAAGGAGAGTGGGAAAGGAAAAGGAAACCAAAGCAGATAGTGGTGGCAGGTTGTCTTGTGAGTAAGATGAATTCGTTGAATTCAATGTAAGCTACGTATTGCTTCCTCTGTATTTACAGGAGGTTTCTGCTTGGCAGGAGGAGGCTGAACAGAAAATAGGTCTTTATTCTTAGAAAGTGAATGATTTTCCCTTTTTCCTTTTTTTGTCTTTTTTTTCCTTATTTTTCTGCCTTTTCTTTGTCTCAGCCATCCCATGGTGATGTACAGAACTGCTGTGGACTTAACAGTTTGGTACCAGTTGAAGCACTGATTTGATTACTGTTAATTTGATGACGTTTGTCAGTGAATCAAACAACAGTGGGTATTGGAAGGGACCTCTGGAGCTCAGCTGGTCCCAACCCTTCTCCTCCAGCAGGGTCACCCAGAGCAGGGGGCCCAGCAGCACGGTGTCCAGGCACCTTTGGAATCTCTCCAGAGAAGGGGACTCCCCAGGCTCTTTGGGCAGCCTGGGCCAGGTTCCAACACCCTCCCACCAAAGAAGTTTCTCCTCCTGCTCTGAGGGAACCTCCTGGGTTCCAGTTGGTGCCTGGTGCCCCTTGTCCTGTTGGTGAGCAGAGTCTGGATCCATCCTCTTTTTCCCTCATCCTTTAGATATTGATGAGCATTGATCAGCTCCCCTCTGAGTCTTCTCCAGCTGAACAGCCCCAGGGCTCTCAGCCTTTCCTGGGCACGCAGATGCTCCAGGATCCTCAGCATCTTCAGAGCCTCTACTGGTCTCTCTCCAGTCTCTTGAACTGGGCTGTTCCTACGCANTGGGGGGGGGGGGAAATAATAGTTTGAAAGGATGGGGTTTAAAAGCATCTTTTTCTTGGCTTAATTGAAGAAGTGTTGGTGTAAAAATGAAGGAGGGTTTTCCCCTGCTGAGTGTGGGTGGTGGGTTGGGGCTGAGGGTGCTGGTGTTTGTAAACAAGTCAATTAAATGAAGTAAAGGCACAGTTTGGGTCGGATGAGTGATGCTGGAAAAATGAGGCATTTTGGTTCCCTATTTATTTCTCTCTGTGAAGCAAAACTTTGAGCAAGTCAGAAGATGACTCTCTGAGGGCCTGATACCACCACAAAGATGCCGAAAACACGTGAAGAACGGGAGTATATCTTCTCTTTCCGGCTTCTTCACCAACCACCGAGATTTTAGATTAAAAACAACCGAAAGAACAAAAGCGACTAGAATGAGACAAACTAGAATATGCAAATTTGTAGCATGAAAGAAAAAAAAAAATCCTGATTGCAAGGAGGAGGATGACTCAGGAGCTTTAAGATTTTTTTTTTTTTAAAGAATAGAAAATGATAGGATTTTATTGCTGCTTTTGCAACTGCTTCGGAGTTGGAGGTTGTCTGACGTCCAGGTCAAGGTGGTATCTTGGAAAAGTTTGTTCTGGGAAGGTGGTTTTATCCCACCTTCATCTGCTTGTTGGGCTCAGTGGGCTCCTTGAAGCCCAGGTAGGCAGCTCTTGGTGGGAATGGGGATGGACATGTAGCCTGGAAATAGCTTTTTCCGTTGGTTTTGGGCCATTCCACCCTCCCCTTTCTCCCTGGAGATCTCCTCCATTAAATTTTCTGTTTTGTCTAAAGGCTCCAAACAAAGGGAGATTTGTAGAAGATTTGTATGAGGCAGGGGCTCAGATTTATGTCAGAGAGAGGAAAAGAAAATGCTGAACCTAAAGTGCTGTGGGAGTTTTCCCGGGTACCGGTGGCATATTTCTTTTGTGATCCTTCAGAAGGTTAAGGGTGAAGCTGGAGCTCTATGAACAACAATTTTTTTTGCTCTTAACAGAGGTTTTCAAAGACAGATGAAGCCAAGGAGTGCAGCTCGTGGGTCTTTCAGTCATTTGTGTTTAAACCTCATCACGTGCCTGTCCTTGGTCAAGGCCCCTTTGCTGTTGGCTTCNTGCAGATGCTCCAGGATCCTCAGCATCTTCAGAGCCTCTACTGGTCTCTCTCCAGTCTCTTGAACTGGGCTGTTCCTACGCACAGGGACTCGTCTGGCACTCAGAAAACACTTATCAGATTGTTTTTAAAATCACAATTTGTTTTTCCATCACACAATGTTTTTCTGTCAAACAAATGGCTCTACGTGGATGAGATGGGGTTGCAGGTGGGATCTTGGCAGGAATGGGACAGGTGCAACAAGCTGAGAGGAGAACAAGGGGTTTATTAAACATGCAGGAAGTTTTTGGGAAGTGCTTCCAGGCATGTGCTTAGACAATGGGAAGGATGATAGCTAATGCCATATTGTAGCCTGATTCCTAAGTGGTTTTCCTGTGTGTTTGTCTTTCTCGTGCTAACCCGTCACATCCATGACACCGACGCGTGGCTTCTGGGATAAAGGATGCCCCAGAGTTAGTGGGAGACAGGAGACCCCATCCCTTCCACCTGTGCTGCTGTCAATTTGGAAAAAAAAACAAAGCAGATTTTTATATTTTTTTATTGTATTATTTATTTTTTTCCCTGGGGTCTAGGTTGGGATGCAGGTGAGGATGGGCACAAGCTCCTCCAAGCATCCCTGTGCCATAGGGATTCCATGTCTGGGTGGGGGGGGGGGGGGAGGA
>VWZK01012978.1:60885-98320 GCA_013396935.1 Baryphthengus martii | reverse complement strand
GCTTTTTCTGTTGGTTTTGGGCCATTCCACCCTCCCCTTTCTCCCTGGAGATCTCCTCCATTAAATTTTCTGTTTTGTCTAAAGGCTCCAAACAAAGGGAGATTTGTAGAAGATTTGTATGAGGCAGGGGCTCAGATTTATGTCAGAGAGAGGAAAAGAAAATGCTGAACCTAAAGTGCTGTGGGAGTTTTCCCGGGTACCGGTGGCATATTTCTTTTGTGATCCTTCAGAAGGTTAAGGGTGAAGCTGGAGCTCTATGAACAACAATTTTTTTTGCTCTTAACAGAGGTTTTCAAAGACAGATGAAGCCAAGGAGTGCAGCTCGTGGGTCTTTCAGTCATTTGTGTTTAAACCTCATCACGTGCCTGTCCTTGGTCAAGGCCCCTTTGCTGTTGGCTTCGAATCCTAGGATGGTAGGGGTTGGAAGGGACCTCTGGAGATCATCAAGTCCAACCCCCCTGCCAGAGCAGGATCACCCAGGGCAGGCCACACAGGAATAGATCCAGCTGGGGTTGGAAAGCCTCCAGAGAAGGAGACTCCACAACCTCTCCGGGCAGCCTGGTCCAGGCTCTGTCACCCTCACAGCAAAGAAGTTTCTCCTCCTGTTGAGGTGGAACTTTCTGGATTCTGGTCTGTGCCCATTGCCTCTCGTCCTATCCCAGGGCAGCACTGAAAAGAGACTGGCTCGATGCTCTCGTGCTTCCCACACTTCCCTTTGTCTGCAAAATGGGAAAAATTCTTAAAAATAGTGATTCCACGGGTGTTGTGAGATGATGGATGTGTTCTGAACGTGTTCGCACACTCTTCACTTGCAGGTGCACAAAAAGTATGGGATAAATGTATTTATCTGCACAAACTGGCTTTGAAATGTCCTGTTACTGAAAGAAATTAATTCTTGTTTTCATTCTGTCTTATAAATATTATTTATCTGTGCATCCCATGAAAGGTTGAACAAAAACAGCCTTTAGGGGTTTTTTCTTTATTTATTTGTTTACCAAATGTGTAACAAAACGGACAGGAATTTCATCAGTAGAGATAGATGCTGCCTTCCCAGCTTCATGTCGTAGATTAGAGAAGAGAAGCCTGAGAGGGGATTTTATGAATGTTGATAAATCTCTGCAGGGTGGGGGTCAAGGGGAAGGGACCAGGCTCTTTTCTGTGATGCCCTGGGATAGGACAAGGGGCAATGGGCACAAACTGGAACCCAGGAAGTTCCACCTCAACATGAGGAGAAGCTTCTTTGCTGTGAGGGTGACAGAGCCTGGAACAGGCTGCCCAGAGAGAGTGTGAAGTCTCCTTCTCTGGAGACTTTTCAACCCCACCTGTTCCTGTGTGGCCTGCCCTGGGTGATCCTGCTCTGACAGGAGGGTTGGACTTGATGATCTCCAGAGGTCCCTTCCAACCTCTACCATTCTAGGATTCTACGACCATACAGGAAGACTTCCTTGGTCAAAAAATAGGGCAACATGTTTTTAGTTTTTGTCTCTGTGCTTTGTTCTCCATGCAGCAACCCCATCACATACACTTCTCTTTATATTTGTATTTTTTTCTGCATGGATTTGGAGGAGAAGCAGCAGTGCGACCTTGCGTGGCTTGAAAATAGGCCCCGAGAATCCTGTCAGTGATGAGTATGTGCCAAAACATCTGTCTGCAAACACACATCACCGGCCACCTTCCCTCTGCAGATAACTGGAGGCCAATTTACAACTGGAGACAACAATGATGCTTCTTTAGCTGATGAGCTGGACTTAGCAAGGCCAACACAACCATCTTCTCCTTTGACCCACCTCAGAATGGGAGAGCTGGGCAGGGCTGGAGGGGGTTGTTTGCACCATCAGGGCGACAGCTTTGTCCTCAGACGGCTTTCACACGCAGGGAACCACCAGCTTGTCCCTAAAACTCCAGGCCAATAATCTTAAAATATTGGGGAAGGAGGGGAAAAAATAATTTAAATTGAAATAGTAATAATTATAACAATTTGAAAAATTAATTACCATTCACTGATTAACTGTAATAATATCATTTCGACTCACTGCCTGGAGGTAGAGTAGCTTTGCCCCTGTGCCATATGATATGATACGTACGGTCTTGCACGTGGCCATTTTGAGACCTGACAGTGACAACTGGTTTTTAATCATTTCATTGCCGTTTTACTGAAGGAATTTTATAGTCTTCCTTAGTCAGGTAATATCTCTCAGCACCTGCTATTGATCTCAACCATTTAGATATTTAAAAAAACCCCAAAACTTCACAACTGCCATTTTTTTATTATTATTATTACATGTAACTCCTCACTGTTGAAAGGGCCGAGAAGAAGTTGAGCTGTCAACACCACAGAAGCATCCGTATCAGTAACCAAATATACTCCATAGTTTGCCAAGTATCCTGGGCTGTCACATCTGCCATCGCCACCTGTGATCATTTTCCTCCTCCTTTCGCGCTAAATAATCAATTACAATATTCTGTTTTTTTCCACACGCACTCATTTATTACAACTGTCTCTAGTCAGTGGGTTTGGGTTTTTTTTTCTAAAATGTGCCAGCGAGGTGCTGTGGGGGGTAATTTTGCGCCGTGCAGGCTTTTTGAGCACAGAAATGGTCATTGTGAAGCTTCGTCTACCCAACGGCGTGGAGCTGCTCTCTGTCAGGTGTGTCATTAACAGTGGATGACCCCACGTATGTAGATGAGGATTTACTGAATAAGCAGATTAGAGAATTATTTAGGTTGGAAAAACCTTTATGATGAAGTCCAGTCATTAACCCAGCCCTGCCAGGGAACCACTAAACCATTTCATAGAATCATAGAACTGTCAGGGTAGGAAGGGACCTTGAAGATCATTGAGTTCCAACCTCCTGCCACGGGCAGGGACACCTCCCACTAGAGCAGGTTGCTCAGAGCCCCATCCAACCTGGCCTGAAAAACTTCCAGGGATGGGGCTTCCACCACCTCTCGGGGCAACCTGGGCCAGGGTCTCACCACCCTCATGGGGAAGAACTTCTTCCTAACGTCCAATCTAAATCTCCCCTCCTCTAGTTTGGATCCAGTCCCCCTTGTCCTGTCACTGCCCAACATCCTCAAAAGTCCCTCCCCAGCTTTCTTGTAGGCCCCCTGCAGATCCTGGAAGGCCCCCAGAAGGTGTCCTGGGAGCCTTCTCTTCTCCAGACTGAAGAACCCCAACTCTCTCAGCCTGTCTTCATTTCCCTGAGCATAAAACGTTACAATTAAAATGGTGTCTCTTGGAGCACTGGACGTGGATAATACAGAATGACCACGTTTGCAGGATCCTCGTTCCCGGTGGTGATGGATGAGCCAAGCAAAGACCCATCTTGACTTGTATGTGTATTACTTTGAGTTTTGTGACTGGCAGGTGGGAAAAGCCAAGAGGGAAACCTTGTGTTGGTGGAAGCTGAGCAGATTTAGTCAAGAATTGCTGAAAGACAGCGAACGGGGAAGGCTATGATGTTACATTCCCTAGATTCATTTTAGAAAACAACTGTACTTTAAACACCAAGGAATGTAAAAGATTCATTTTTTTAAAATATTTTTTTTTAAGAAGGAAAATTCTGAGCGTGTCAGATCATGTTTATGAGCATCATTACACATTCAAGCCCCTCGTCAATGGTCTCAATAGACCTGAATTAGGGAGGCATCAGCAGGTCTTTATCCTCAACCCTCGCAGCACCTCTGCGTGTCCTGGTTTGCCTCGTGTGTTTGTGCCGTCATCGACACAAGGAGCTGTTAAACCACCCTTGTTTCCAGGGAGAAAAGTGAAAATGTCAACATCAGTGGCTTTTAAGGGCAGGAGCAGAGCAGAAAGGGCAGGGACGGGAGTCGAGGAGCCGTTTGCACTCATGGGGTTTGGTACAGCCTGGTCGTAGGCCACTCTTACATGAATATTTCAAAAAGAGTCATCTCTTTTCTATGCCATTAGTTAAGAGCTACTCCTGGAAGTGTGCTTGGAGAGAAAAGGATGGTCCTAGTTCAGTCTTTAAGTAAGAGGAAGCTTTTCTTGTTCGTTCATGGATTTGAGGATTGCACTCAATGATCTCCAGAGGTCCTTCCCAACCCCTACCATTCCACAATTTTACCCCAGCAATCTTTGGAAATTCAATTTCCAAACTCTATATCCTGTTTTCTCCCTTGCCCTTGCCGGGCAGCGCTGACGTTCTTCAGCTCCTGCCAAAACGCAGATGGGCTATTCCTTGTGTGCGCTTCCAAAGCTGCAGGATTCGTCGCTATAAAAGGGAATTTTAGTATTGGTCTTGATTCCGGTAAAATTCAGGAGGGCATCTGCGTATTTTCTTCTTGAACTGATGTGGTACGAAACCTGGGCGTCATGATAGATTTTTCTACATGGAAAACTATTTAGGAAATAACTTTTTTTAAAAGGGACAAACCTTTTTTTTTTTTCTAAACAAAAAAAAAAGTCCTTGGTTGAGCTCTTTAAAATATGACACATTCCCCTAAATATGTCACCGTTTATTTTTATAATCTTATAAATAAAAAGCCGAGCGAGAAAATAATCTCGTTGTTGTACTTGGGAGCAGAGCCTCTGCCAGCAAAGGGCTCTGTAAATAACACGAGGTCAAAATTGCTTGAGATCCCTCCACCACCCGCCCAAAACGAAGAAATACATTTTTTATGTGTACATTCCATAAAACTTATATAGGTATTCCTCCTTGTATTGTAAATCCTACTGGCTAGGGGATGCTGAGCAGATTCCAAAATATTCAGGGAGGGGGGAAAAAAAAATAATAAAAAAAATCTATTTGTTAAATCCCTTGGTTATTGTTTCTTCGTGCTGACCTGCAGCTATATGTGCTTTAAGGTTAAGTATTTTAGCCTAGGAATTTTCTGACAAATATTTTTGGACTGAAGTGCTGCTGGTTTTTGAAGTGATTTTTGGTTCTTTGTTGGGTTTTTTTGTTGTTTTTTTTCTTTTTTTTTTTTTTTTTCCTGAGAAGAGGCCAGCTTTGATTAAATCCCACTGAAGTAGCGAGTTTAAGTTGTCCAAAGGTCCCTTTTTGAGGTTTCAATAGAATTTTGGATTCAAAATGACTTTCTATCTTTTTTGATTAGTACTTTTTAATGTGTAGAAAAATGCAAAGAAATAGTCCTGGACAAAAAGAAATACGATGATTTTTTTTTTATTTTTTTTTTTGGTTCCTTTGTGAAATTAAGAAAATAACAGAGGAAGGGTTTACAAAGGCAAACGGTGTTATAAGCGTAGGGAAGAACTGGTCTCTGCTTCTCCAGCCTTTATTCTTATTTGAAAGACTTGGGAATTTTTCAGTTTATTCACTTTTCAACCTGAAAAATTATCCCAAAGTAGCTTTAGATACGTTTCCATTTGTTGTGGGTTGCACACAGGTAAACTTCCTGAGGTCCAGCCGGAAACGTGGCATCAGGATAAATCCTAGTCCGCTCCTCGCTGTGCCTAAAACCCTCTCTCTTCAGGGATTTCATGAGGTAAAAGCAAACAGAATGTGGCCACAGCTGGGGTGAAAACATTTGAGTTGAGGGGGGAAAAAGCCTCATGGAAATAAAAAAAATACTGGGACAATTTCCTACCTCCGGTGCCCTGGTGTATGCGTTTTAGGTGGTCAGGGCATCGCTCTCACCAGAAGGGGAAGAGAAGCTGCTCCTCTATAGTTTTCTCCTTAAAATGTTGGTGTTAAAGGTAATCTTTTGCGTACTCAAGTCCTGTGTGATACCAGTATGAGCAGGAGGTGGCTGGAGAAGCAACAGATCCCATCAAAATATAGGCAGTGGAGGGTCGGTCTGGGGCACCTCTGAGGCCTGTGGAGATGCTGCTCCTGGACACTCGTCCAGACCGTTCACACCGACTTAAATTCCAGTTGGTCTGATCCAGTTCACTTCAAAACTTCAAGGGGAAATGGTTTTGAGCTGAAGGAGAAGAGGTTTAGACTGGATCTTAGGAAGAAGTTCTTCATTACAAGGGTGGTGAGACTCTGGAGTAGATTGCCCAGAGAAGTTGTGGATGCCCCCTCCCTGGAGGAGTTCAAGGCCAGGTTGGCTGAGGCCTTGAGCAACCTGCTCTAGTTGAGAGGTGTCCCTGCCCGTGACTGGGAGGTTGGATGAGATGATCTCTGAAGTCCCTTCCAACCTAAGCCAGTCTAGAATTCTATGAAAATGTCTTTAAGTTGCTCATGCACTGGGTCATGGAGTTTAATAATCTTCTCACCACTGTGTTTAATTCTTGTACAACCGCTGTTTGGATGGTGGGATGTAAAAACACCTTTTTAGATCGTAGTAAAGGAAACAACCCAGTAATGGCCTGCGTGAGACCTGAGCAAAGAGGTTTTTAATGGTGGGAAAGGAGGTCAGCTGCGTGTCTGTGTGTGAGGAGGCTGCATCATGAGCTTGGTGATGAGGTGCGATGTCAGGTGTCAAGTACGTGGCACTACTGTCTCCTGGATGCTGATGGCCTTCTCTAGTAGAAATAGAACCATAGAGTGGTTTTGGTTGAAAGACACCTTTAAGAACATCAAGTCCAACTGTTCGCCCATCCCTGCCAGGGCACCGCTAACCCCTGTCCCTCAGCACCACATCTTCATGGCTTGGAAAGCCCTCCAGGGATCAGGGGGACTCCAGCCCTGCCCTGGACAGCCTGGGAAACGCCTGGACAACCCTGGAGGGGGAAAAATTGTTCCTCAGCTCCAACCTCAACCTTCCCTGGGGCAGCTTGAGCCCATTTCCTCTTGTTCTGTCACTCCCTTGGGAGAAGAGTTTGACCTTCCCTGGCTCCAGCCTCCTGTCAGGGAGTTGTGGAGAGCCAGAAGCTCTGCCCTGAGCCTCCTTTTGTCCAGGCTCAACAAGTCCAGTTCCCTCAGCCCCTCCTCCCCACACTCCTGCTCCAGACCCTTCCCCAGCTTCGTTGCCCTTCTCTGGACACTCTCTGTGTCCTTCTGGGAGTGAGGGGCTCAAAAATGAATCCAGTACTTAAAGCCTAAACCAAGTGAAACGAATTTATGCTGAAAAAATCCAAACCAAATCAGCGCTACAAAATAATGTCGTGACCTTCATAGGTTCTTTGGCATTGCTTCTGTACCAAGCAGGATGGGATTGACCCCGGAGATGGCAGGAAGACAGGGATGCACCATCTCAGGAAGAAAGGTGTATGGAGCTAACAGGAGGAGGACCAACAGGGGCCACATCTGCCTTCCTCTTCTCCTGGTGGAAACATTCCTCTTTTCTCTCTTGCTTCATATCACTTGGATTTTTGAGGAAATCCTGCCTTGTTTTTCAGGCACCTCAGAAGGGAAATTGTTTTCACATGGTAGTACTGCCGAAAGAGGCTGAAAAGGGGTATGATGGGAAGTGTCAGGTCTGAATTCTTGTGAAAATGAAGCTGTTTCAGATAACCAAGGTGTCGGAGTTTGAGTACTAGGGAGCCTGAAGGACTCAGTTGTTGTTTTATTTTGTTTTGTCTGCGTTGACTGCCTTGATTTATTTTTTATTTTCCTGTGGAGGTTTTTACACCCAATAAGCTTGGTGGCAGTTGCTGCTTGAAAGAGTTTGTTCTGAAATTTGTTTTACTTTGTGGAAAGGGATTTGTAAGGGATTTTTATTTTCTGGCACGACAATGATTTAGTCGAGGTCTGCTTTGGACGGTAGGAGCAGAAATGAAGTGCTTCAGAAAGGGGATATGTGGCAGAAACTGCATCCTTCCCAGTTTCTCCTTTGTGCTTTCTATTTTTTCACCCCATCTTGAAAAAGATTAACTCCAATTTGTGCAATTTTAGGGTCAGCTGGTGACTGGTTTTCCTCTGGAACCGTTGGCCCTGGTGCAGATGGGGCCCCGCCACCGCTTGGGGTGCTGGGGAGGGGTGTCCTGGGTGCTGCCTGGGAAGCTGGGCCCCGTGTTGAGCGAGATGCTGTTTCTCCCACCAAGTTCTCATGGTTTTTGTTTTATTTTTCCTATTCTGCCAGGAAAGGTGATGCAATATATGTACAACACGAGCCTCTTTGTATTTCTAGATTAGAGCAATATCGTAGGAACGAGAAGGGGGTCGATGCTTTCATGAGCAGGCTCCACGTCTTGCAGAGGTACAAAGGTGAGGCCAAACAGTTTGAGTATAAACAGCTCTGTGCTCTCCTGAGATACCAGGCAGGGCTGAAAAGTAAGAGATTTCTTACACATTGTGTGAGGAGAGGCATTAAAAAAACAAAAAATTGTTCTGCTCATGGCTTGGAAAATGCTTGGTGAGGGTGTAGAGGCAGAGATCAAGAGTGGAGGCCTGCGAGTCCACTCCCAAAAACTCTCACTTGCATCGTTGTCCTTCCTACCTGTAGTTTTCTTCCTCGAGAAATTTCTTTTTAATTATTTCATTTTAGCACAAATACAGACTGAGTGATGAGTGGATTGAGAGCAGCAGGACTTGGGGGTGCTGGTTGATGAAGTGCTGAACGTGAGCCGGCCCCATGCCCTGGCAGCCCAGAAAGCCCCAACCGTGTCCTGGGCTGCATCAAAAAAGTGTGGCCAGCAGGTCAAAGGAGGTGACTCTGCCCCTCTACTCTGCTCTGGTGAGACACCACCTGGAGCAATGCACCCAGCACAAGAAGGACATGGATCTGTTGGAGACGGTCCAGAGGAAGCCACAAAGATGGTCAGAGGGTTGGAGCACCTCTCCTGTGAGGACAGAGTGAGGGATTTGGGTCTGTTCAGCTTGGAGAAGAGAAGGCTCCGGGGAGACCTTATAGCAGCCTCCAGTACCTGAAGGGGCTACAGGAAATCTGGGGAGGGACTTTTTACAGGGGCATGGGGGGATAGGACAAGGAGCAATGGTTTGAAACTAGAGCAGGGGAGATTTGAGTTGGACGTTAGGAAGAAGTTCTTCACCATGAGAGTGGTGAGACAATGGAACGGGTTGCCCAGAGAAGTGGTGGGCACCTCATCCCTGGAGGTGTTGAAGACCAAGGTGGATGAGGCGCTGAGCAACCTGCTCTAGTGGGAGGTGTCCCTGCCCATGGCAGGGAGATTGGAACTGGGTGATCTTGAAGGTCCCTTCCAACCCAAACCATTCTATGATCTTCCTCACCTTTGGCATAACCACACCAAGCCCAGCCTGGACCTAGAGTGTTTAAGTTTTCATATAGAATAAATCCATTCCTCTTCAGTGCCTTTTACCCAGCCTAAACCTTCAGCTTTTTCCAAGTTCTTCCGTTATCGATAGAGGAGAGGTTCTTCCTTTATCGATAGAGGAGAGGTTCTTCCGTTATCGATCAGGTTGATCATATGGAATGAATTTCTGGCTACGTGTGCTGGGATATGTGAGACCCTCTGTGCTAACTCCCGTGCTTCTTCATCAATAAAGAGAGAACAGATCGAGCGAGCTTGTACTTGACTAACGAGTAGAGACATTCAAATCTTCTCTGAAAGACATTTTTTTTCTGATCATCTGTGTTTTTCATCTTAAAATAAGCAACTCTCATCAGTCCCGGCTCGTGCTCCCTGGGACTGGTGGCTCCGGGAGGACACCTCGCGCCCGGGGAGCGCGTTCGGATGCGCGCGGTCCTGGCTGCTAGCTAGCTGGAATTAGAGGAATGATGTTAAAACACATGTCAATAGGCTTTTTAAGTGAGCAGATTCTGTTGTGATTAATTAATCATACGGGTTTTTTTCGGCTTCAAATGAACTTTTAAATGGAAAATATTCATTTTATATTTTTTAATTTTATTTATATATTTTTTTTTCCCCCGGCTGTTTGTTTTTATACATCTGCATACGGCTTAGTTTGAACATGTTAATTATAATAAATAAAAAATAAGGAAAGCAGCAGGTGTTCTCTTATGTAGCCTACAAAGAATCTTATTCTTTAAATTTCACCAGATTATTTTTTTCCTGCTGTTTCACGCTGGGGGTTTCACGACATAAATATTTTCTTTTATTCGCGTGAGGCGTTATTTATTTATTTATTTTTGTTGGCAATTTGAAGGCTGTCATGGTTTGTGGAGAAGAAAACATACTTGTAAAGGTCTCCTTGCTGGTCCATGACTGATTTTCACATGGACTCAGGAGTGAGTTTTAAATAAGTGGATTATCCCGTAATATTCTGGGTGAGGTACAAAGGGAAGCGTGTTGGTTTTTTCTCCCAATTTCACTTGCAGGGACGGTGTTTGGCAGTAGCTATTTATATTAGGCTGTGTAGGTTTGGGGTTGGTTTTTTTTGTAGGAGAAGGGATGATTTGTGTGTTTCTGAGCTTGACAATTTTTGGTTTTGAGTCTGAAGAGCTCGCTCTACTGAGCACTTGAAAAAAGGGCTGCAAAGACGAGGGGCAGTTGTTGTTGATGATATTTATTACTATCATTTATTATTATTATTATTATTATTAAAGCAGCTTTCTCATGCTCTCCGTGCCTTCGGGAGCTGGGACATAGGGATGGAGAAGTCACCATGGCTGAGGGAGTTCAATGAGGCTGGGGTTAGGGGGTGCAAGAGAGGTCCTTGTTTCTTGGCCATCACCTCCTGGGGAAGATGAATCCCTGGGTGGTACCTGAGAGAGAACGGCAACAGTTCAACTCCAAGACATGAAGTGATTCCTTCCAGCCCGCAAGTCATTTATTGAACGTTGAGGAAGAGGAATATCTATATTTAGGTAGTTGGGTTGGGGGCTTGGCTTATGGTCAAGCTTGGCTGGGGCTACTGGGTTGTGGGGTCACCTGCACAAAGTCTCCCTCCTGCTTTTATTTCCTTGTTTTTTTGTGATTTTTATTTTGTTTTTAATACATTAAAAATCCACAAACAAAATGCTCCAACCAACTAAGTTAAGAATGAAGAGTAGGCATCAACTTTAACTACATCCTAATGGAAATCTATTATTATTATTATTCCCATTTTTTTATTATTATTATTTTTATTAAAGATAAGCTTGGATGCAAGTGACTGGCGTGGAAAACTAAAAAGCAACTTTTTTTTTTGTGCGTTTCAAACGCGAAGCGAGGATTATAAACAGTTTAAAAGCTTTACCACTTCAACGTTATCCATCAGAGGCCCCTCAGAATGCCCAGATGAATATGGGAGTGGACAAGGTTCTGGTTCCTTTCAGAGAGCTGCCTCGACCTTCTGGGTTTTTCCTCAGGCATTGATGTTTGGTGCATATGAAAGGATTTCTCCAGGGGTTTTTCCAAGGGTTTGTGGGGGTTTTTTTTGTTTTTTTTTGTTTTTTTTTCTGAAAGTAAAGCAGATTGGGTGAAGTAAGAATACAGACTTAAGTTCTTTCTGTGGCTTGTTGTTTTTTTTTTTTGGTGGTAGAGAACTGACTTCTGCATTATCTCACAAACACATAGGAAACATAAAAAGGGGAAATTATGCAGAAAAACATAAATTATGTAGATGCTGGAAAGCCTATGCAAAACATGATATGTGCACATAATAGCATATTTCCCTAGGGTCTAATTGCATCCTTTGGGTACCTTTTGAAGCATCTGAATATTCAGAAGAAAGCAAATTTATTGTAATTTACAAAATATCACCAAAAATAAGGTTGATAAAATGATGTATGTTGTAATGGAAACTCACTCTTCACTTATTTTCTCAAAGTTGACCAAAGACTAAACCGGAATAAATTGGAGCAGCTCTTAGGTGGGGGATTGGGCTGCTTCTGCCCTTTCCCCCTTGCAGCTCCGGTACTTTTCCAGAAGTGTTTTTTGGCAGGTCCTCTGCGCCAACCCTTGCGAGGAGAAACCGGCAGGGCTGCCGCGGCGGGTAACCAACGGCTCGTACGCCGTTTATTTTCTTTTCGGCAGCTGAGATTTAGTCAGGGTAGAGGAAGCCCCGTGCCAACCCCTTGGAGTGGCTCTAAGTGGACACGATGAGGGGAGGTCCGGTGTCAGAAGGGCTCGTCACGATATCTGCTCTTCCACCGCAACTCCTCCCGAGCCCCACTGAGCCAATTGACAGATATTTCTTCGCATCAAGAGGCAGGTAATCTGCAGATAATTAAAATGCCCCTGGACCAATTACAGCTGCCCTCGGTGATCTCTTCCCCCCGTTGGGATGAATACGTAAGCTTTTGGGAAACTCGCCGATCAGTCGCCAAAATCTAAATGTATTCATCCGTCTTTGAAACGGCGCCGCCGCTTTGAACCGGGGAGTCAAGAGGTAAAGTACAACGATCAGGAATTCTTGCTGAGCCGCATTTGAACGTTTTTTCTCGAATCAGGAGGTTATCGTCACTCCTCTGCGCTAACGGCTTCCTCATCAAAGGCAGAGCCAAATGCCCTAACCGCCTCTCGCTGGGCTTCCCTTCCGAGTCCCGAGGATTATTCTCGGCCTCCTGATGCAGTCCCCGGGGAATAGAGACTGGTCCTTTCGCAGTGCCTTGTCCAGATGGAGACTTCAGTAATTACTTTCGATGACTGGTGTCTATACGTAGGTGTTGGTATTTCAGGTCAGACGTACATAGGCGCTGGCTTTGGAGAGCCATCTCTTTTGAAGAGTGAGCTATCGGTAGGTTCAAGAGTTTTCCCAGGAAAAGCCTGAGGGAGGATTTACATTTGCCATCGGAATCCGTGATCGGTGCGTTGACCCATCGCTGTCATGGGTCCTGAGCAGGGCAGAGAAAGAACACCAGAATCTGCAAAGGTTTTACCACTCAAACCACAGCCCGTCTTGCTCTGTTAGAAATACCTAAATTGATCTTTCTGGCAGCAAAAACTAGTCTGAGACCCAAATGCAGACAGTGGTAAAATGGTTGGGTTTCAGCCCATTGCCTTTCACAGAGCCAGTTTGATGGGAGTTTGGCTGTTGACCTTAAAGCAGAGAAATTTGGGGCTTCTACGAGAAATAGAAAGCATCAGGATTTTGGCTTTCCTCTTCATTAGAAATCTACACACCCTGTGGAAAAAAACAAACAGGGACCTTTAGGCCTCAGGTTATGGCGTGGAAAAAGAATCTGTAGAAACAAGTTATAGAGCAGGAAAGTACCACATGAAATCAAGTAGGTTCTCAACATATTATCCAAGTCACTTGACATCATCTTTAAGTTGTTCTCCTCCTCCTATGGGCTGTGTGTTTTATTCCTCTGATAGGTCATGGAAGCATGTTGGTCCTGGGACGCTCTTTCTCTCCCAGGGAGCCCTGAGAGCTCTTGGGTGGGATCACCAGGATTTGCCATCTCTCTTGCCTTGCCTTCATGACAAGATCAGTGTCGAGTGGAGGACTGGTGTTAGGAGGATGGAACCAGTCTTTTCTCTGTGGTACCCAGTGACAGGACTAGTGGTAACAAGCCTATAGGATATTCCATCTAAACATGAGGAGGAACTTCTTTGAGGGTGATGGAGGACAGGAACGGGATACCCTGAAAGGTGGCGGAGTCTCTGTCTCTGTCTCTTCAAAACCCACCTGCATGCGCTCCTGTGTGACCTTCTCTAGATGAATGTGCCTTGGCAGGGGGTTTGGACTAGATGATCTCCAGAGATCCCTTCCAGCCCTTATCATTCTATGATGCTGAGTGGGCTGTTTTGGGGGAATACCCACTTGTGGCTGCAGCTGTGACCTCCTCCAGAGGTCCCATCCTGGTGGCATAGCCTTGTGTGGGATCCATGTGAAGCACCCCGATGCCTTCATGGCGTCCATGCTGCTCTCTTACTTGCTTGGCCTTGCTTCGCTCCGACAGCCTTGTGTTCGTAAACACGCGTCCAGGCTTCTCCACGCTTGGAATTTAAATACATAAATGTCCTGCAAAGAGCTGTTGTTGGTTAGTAATGTATTGTCAGCTGTCCTGCCAGCCTTTTTATCTTCTGATTAGCTTTGAAATCATTGAAGCCGGTGAAGATTCGTTTGTTATCTCGGTTCTCGAAGGACTAGAAATCCGGTGATTGCACAAATGTGCTGTGAGGCAAGTACCCATTTGTAAGATAGATGATGATTGCTTGTCGATACCAAGAAAAAGAGCTTTGTCAAATCTCAGGTTGTCTCCTTTTTTAATAAAAAATATTATTTTTATTTTCATGCTCTGAGAAAATCGTAAGGCTGCTAGCAGTAGGCAAAGAAAAAAAAAACCAACCACCCCAAAACCCAAGGTGACTTAGATGTTTATTTGTCTGCTTTTGAGGTATGCAAGACATTTTTTTTATTGTTGTTTTTATTTTTTCAGAACAAAAGCTGTCAAGGGAAAAAAAAATACTTTTTTATGATAAGCTCATGCAGGTTTACAGGAATTTTCTGTCTTTAATGAGCAAAGCTGTAATCTACCTCATTGCCTGCTGTCTCTAAATCACCTCCCCGAGATGGAGCTCTCCGTCGTAAGCACAGGAACCGCTACGAGACCTAGTGGGACTTGACTTGCCGTTGGGCAGAATTTGGGAGCTGGAAATCTTGCCTGGGAGCAAATATTTGGCCACAAGATCCAAAGCCACCTACTATTGATATAGAGGTATTGTCTCCAAAGCGTCCTCAGACTAGGTTAATGCATAGTCCAGGTCAGAAATGAGGTGGCTGGAGATGTTTGCACAGCCAATGTTGTCTTGGCAATGGTGCTGTGTAAAGGCTCTGTCAACACTTTATATTTTCTGCTCTTCTTTGATACATCCCCTGTAATTTTAATAGGTGAAGCCACGGAGAGATGCTCTGTAAACAGACTCTGGATGTCAATCCATACTTTAAGGAGAGGATATCTCTGTGTTAATAGTGTCTGAGAAGGAGACAGCATAAAAACTGCTGTGCAAAAAAAAAAAAAAAGCCCCATATATGTAACTGTAGAGCTCTTAAATAATTTCTAACAAAAAAAAATATTGAAATTCCTTAGATTGAAATTGCATCCTAAACCTGGGCTTTGCTGAGGAATGGTGAGTGAGTGAGTCTTTACACGGAGCAGGGGCTTGTTTTGGCTCCCTCCTTCCTCTCCCCGCACCCTTGGCGATTTGTACGTCTTCTTTCCTGCCATGGCTGTTTTTTCTGCTGTGTTTCTTTGGGCACTTGGGGAAGCAGAGCTCAGTCGAAATGTCCTCTGAGTAGGAGTCATGATGAGGCCTGTGCTTGGGGCGTGTTACAGTGTGAGGTGCATTCAGTCCTCTGGGAGCAGATCCTCGAATCATAGAATGGTTTGGGTTGGAAGGGAACTTCAAGATCATCCAGTTCCAACCCCCCTGCCATGGGCAGGGACACCTCCCCCTAGAGCAGGTTGCTCAAAGCCCCATTAACCTGGTCTTCAACACATCCAGTGATGGAGAATCCACAGCTTTCCTGGGCAACTCGTTCCAGTGTCTTACCACCCTCATAGTAAAGAATCCTTCCTAATTTCTATTAGAAATCTCGCTTTTTCCAGTTTGAAGTCATTACCCCTCATCCTATCACTACAACCCTTGCAAAGAGTCCCTCCTCTGCTTTCCTGCAGGCCCCCTTCAGGTACAGGAAGGCCGCGGTAAGGTCTCCCCAGAGCCTTCTCTTTTTCAGACTGAACAACCCCAACTTTCTCAGCCTGTCCTCACAGGAGAGGTTCTCCAGCCCCTCCTCATCAGCTGCTGCTCTGTTCTTTGTTAACTAACTGCCTTTATGTATCCAAAGGTGATGGTCCCCAGACTAAACTCTGCTAGTTCCTCCATTACATCCAGCAAAGCAACTCTGAGCTAGGTGTGAAACCACACACCGCGCCCCCGCTCTCCTGAAAACTCAGGGGTTTCCTGGAGGCCCCTGAGAAGTGGGAAACAAAAGGCCATAACTTTTAAAGTCATGACTCACGACATGACTTTGTTTGTCTCCATCACCTCCTGCTTTTTTCAACCTTTCCCCTCCCCGTGGTTTTTTCTGCGCCGTTAAAGTAGGAGCCAGGCTCTTTACGACCCAGCGGGAGCCGGGTCTTTCCGCTTGTTTGCTCTGCAAAGGCTTCGCAGACTTTTGGCCGCTGTGAAATGACTCAGACCAACGAGGAGGGTGGCTGGAGCTGGCTCTGGGTAGCTCCCGCTCTGAGTTTCCCTTTGCAAAGCTTTCATCGGAGGGTCTTTCTTCTGGAAGTGGTAAATAGGAGCAAAGATCTGTGATTTCTTCCTTCAAGAGCTTAAAAAATAGGTGATCTCTGTGAGCAAATGTGAGCTTGGAGTGAAAAATGAGGAATCATTTGGGTAACATGGGGGATTTTTTTGTTTATTTAAGAGAGGAAAAAAACCAACCTTTCTAACTCCTTCTACTAGCAGCTTTGACCTTTCTTCCCCAGGAGGGAATAGATAAGCAACTGGGAAAACTGGGAGTGTGGGAAGGAGGGATGAGAAAGGAGATGTATTGACTTTAAGCGCAACTCCGGCGTGTGAGTGTCCATCCATCTGTGAATATCTTGTAATTATTAATAATAGAAGTGATGTCATGGGTTCTTGGCGCGAGTCTGGAGCCCTCGGGACAGCTCTGGAGCAACTCAAAGGAAAGAAACAGAGGCTGTGTGCAGAGCTAGGGATCCATTTGGCTGACTGGGCCTCGGGGTTTTTGGTGCCAAACCGCTCTCTGTGGAAGAGCAAGAGCACGCTGGGTCTGCACGAGAGCTTCCAGGGAGGTCAGGCCGGCTCCCTCCTCCGAGGAGCACCGAGTATACTCTCAGAAAACGTATCACTTACAAAACACATGGTCTCTCTGAACCTTTTCCAAGCCTGCCACCAGCCAAGGAACTTGGGATTTATGGTTTCGCACGTCTTCATTTCTCTGGATTTCGCCGGACTAGCAGTGTTGCTGTGGATTAACTGGGATTTAAACGGTGTTTATGTGGTTCCCTTCTCTGTTAAAACAGAGACGTCTCCAAGGGCTGGGTTAACAGCCTGCCCTTGCAGTCCTGGCAAGTCCATGTGCCCTGAGAGAGAATGACAGCACCAGATTCCAGATAAATTGCTTTGGCTATCCAATGGTGCTTGGAAGTGAGTATTTGAGAAAGAGCAGGACCCATAATCCAGGACATTTATGGGAGCTCTCCCAGAAAACAGAGCTCTGGGATGAGCTCCTCCACACTGGGAGGATGGGGTCGTGCTGGGCTATCATGGAGAAGCCACCTCACATCCAGCAATCTGCTGCCCATGCGCAAGTTGCGAAGCAGCTGTATGTGCCCAAAGCTGGTCCTGGGTCCTCTCTGAAACCTGGTCCATCAGTGTCCTGGTGTCCTGGCTGAGCCAGAAAAGTTAGTGCCAACTGATAAGCACGTGTTCTGTAGTTAAATCTCCTACAGAATTTTTGGGGGAACAACTGTGAGGAAACAGTTGCTTCTTAGAGCCGTTTTCGTAGATTCATAGATAGATTTTATTGGTCACTTATTTGTTTTCGCACGCTGATCCCAGTTCAAATGGGTCTGACCAAGCTGATGGGGATCTTTAACTATTATTAAAAGGATTGGGATTGAAGGTTGTTTTGTCTCACCCGCATCTCTTTGAGTCTCCTCTTTGTGGCATTGAAAACAAACATTTATTGTGTTCCTATACCACGAATTCCAGAAAGCTATGGGGGAAAAAAAATACATTGTCTTAAAAGCAGACTTAAAACATTCCTTAATCCTGTCATGTGCAATGTTTTTTCCAAGATTTCTCAATCCATGTTTACTAATTTTCCAGCCTTTGAACGCTCATTCTCATTTGTAACGTGCATTTGGGCTCGGTGTAAAATTAATTTACTGCTGCTAAAGCCAAGTACCTCGTTTTAAGGCTGTGTCAGGTTTAGACAAATTTTTAAAGTAAAATACTTTGCCAACTGTGGCCTCATTTGGGAGCTGAACGTGGTGTGAGTGTGATGAGTCTCAGGTGGACTCAGGGATCCCTTGGTGGATAGGTACATGCCTTCTGGGGCCTTTGTCTGGTTCAGGTATTTTAGGACTGTTGAGATGGGAGAAAAGTTTGGTAAGAAGCCTCTGAAACCGGCAAAAGCCGATGATGAAATCTGGAGCCTTCTGTTGATGGGAGGGACCTGAATAGTGCTGCAGTGTCTGCTGGCAGGTCAGAGCTGCATGTGCAATTTTGGACTGGCAGCAAATGGAGTGAAGAACGGCGTCCTCCCAGGGACCAGGTGCCCATTTTCATATCTGCTTTCTAACTTAAGCTCTTCCTGCTGTATTCTGAGTGGAAACGGAGAACATGGAGAGTTCATTCCAGTTTGATGAGCTTTCTTAGCACTGGGAGCAAGGAATCTTCCTATGGGTTTTAAAAATAATATAGGCCTCACTTGCAGTCCTATGTTCAGCTCCGAGGCCTTAAAGATGGTCAGAAGACTGAACCCCTTTGGTATGAGGACAGGCTGAGAGAGTTGGGCTTGTTCAGTTCAGAAAAGATAAGGCTCCAGGGAGACCTTATTGTGGCCTCTCAGTAGTTAATAGGGACCTACAGGAAAGCTGGGGAGGGACTCATCAGGCAGTGTAGCCATACGACAAGGGGTAGCAGTTTCAAACTGGGAGAAGATAGATTTAGATTAGAAATTAGGAAGAATTCTTCATTCTGAGAGTGGTGAGACATTGGAACAGGTTGTCCAGAGAAGCTGTGGATGTCTTGTCCCTGGATGTGTTCAATACCAGGTTGGACGGGGCTTTGAGCAACTTGCTCTAGTGGGAAGTGTCCCTCCCTACAGCAAGGGGATTGGACTAGATGACCTTTAAGGTCCCTTCCAACCCAAACCATTCTATGATGTTAAAGAAGAAATTAACAGCAAATGCAAGCAGCCCAAGCGAGCAAGTTTAAAAAATTGGTAGAAGCTGAGCCTGAAGCTTGGCCAGGTTCTGCTACAAGCTCTTCAGAAAAAAAGCCAGGAAAGTGTTTAAGGCCCAGGAGACTGTGTAGGGGGTGCAGAATGGTTCCAGTGCAGTGTAGCAGCAAAAAAAAACAACGCCAAGGAGCTTTAAGGCGTATGTAGGTGCATGAGGTCATAGAGCTTGGACGTACACACTCATAGTGTTTTAATAAGCAGGACAAAGCTGAGAAATCAAGCAGCATTCTGGAAGAGAGGGGCTGGACTCCTGAGAAGGAAGATGAGGGTGCTGAACGCGATGAGGAGAGAAGAGATGTGAAATTAGTTGAGCGAGACTTGAGAGGTGCCATTGTCAAAGAAAATAGCCATTAGTCCAGAAGAAGAACCGTCCTTGAAAGCAATCTGAGGAGATGAGGCCTGGGAGGAGCTTAGGTAGACTGTCAAGAATGCCTTGTTGACAGCATGATCTTTTAAGATTTGTAGTTTCTTAAGGGATTTGGTTATTTGGACCATTTGAAACCAAGCCTCTGCTTTTTTTTGCCCCATTTGTGAAACAAGAGTGCACGAAGCGAGATTAAAATCCGCTGTGAGGGTGAGAACTTTCACCGGTGGTGAAACGGTTTTGAAGAGCAAAATAAGCATTTTCTTCTTTGCAAAGTAGGAATTGCTGGAGGGAAAGGATGCGAAATGCAATCCTGGGATGTTTTCTACAGCGATACGGATAACCAGCCTGATTAGAGGAGCCTTGCAATATTTCTCTCTAGGAAAGGTCACTGTCACCTTTGTTCAGTGGCGGACAGGGAATGAGGCTGGGGAAAGTAGACAGCGTAGAAGGGTAGCAGGAAAATTAGACGTGCAGGAATCCTCTTCTGGATGCATCTGGCACTTGAAACTCATAATCAGAAGGCAGAGGCATTCAGACCGAATGAATTTGTGTCTCCATTCCCAGGCAGCGTAATGGGGCAGCTTCTCGTCGGTAACTCAAAAATCCCCGCCGCAGCAGTGCCTTGTATGCTCAAGATTAATGCAAAATAAAAGACCACTCTCTAGCCCTACCACCCCTACATCTGCTGACCACCTTCATCTGCTCTGACTTCAGTGGGCTGCGTGGCTCCACGCTTGGGGAGAGAGATTGGCTATGATTAATATCGGGTACCACAGGAGATGCCGAACGTCCGTGGCCCCGCGGAGCCTGGGGTTGCCGGTGTCTGCGGTGATGGCTGGGAAGGGGGAGCAGGCTTTCTGTTGCCAGGTAGAAACAGCGAGAAAGAACCCCACCATACCAAAAGTGGAGGAAAAAAAAAAGCATATTTCTGTGAAACTCATAGGAAGTAAAAAATCAGAGCTCTGCTCCCAGTATTATTCTTTGTGATTAGGCTAATGAGCCCTGACTCTTACAGGTATAGTGTGCTGAGATACCCACAGGGGTTGGGATCTTCATCAGACAATTAGGTCTCTCCCTCTGTGCAGGCATTTTATAATAAATAATCAACGGTCTTCATGCGGTTTTGAAGCTGGCCAGCATAGTCATTAGCCTGCACAGCTCAGAAGTTCAGCTAAATTCACTTTCTTACAAGTTATTTGTAGTATCTCGCCCGGTAATGAATGTAAATGTTCTTACTAAAGTAAATATTTAGGTTTCTTGAATATATTATTATACATATATATATATATTTTTCTCATAAAATATGCCTTGATGCATGAAGATTACCTTCTTTGGGATTCTGGTGCAGGCCTCTGCCGCAGTATCAGCCTCTGCCGTGTGGTATCGGCTCACATCTGACTGGGTTTGGTACGTGTATGGTGAAGAAGACTCAGTGCCCAGCGGTATCTCAGTGCCCAGCGGTATCTCAGTTAGCGAGGCTATTGCCCCTTTCTTCGCAGACATATATGGGGAAAACAGGCCCGAAGAGGCCTATGACCATATCTTGCATAGGAAAGATAAAAAACAAATCCTCCAGATTTATTTCTGACTCTCTTTTTTTTTCCCCCCAAGATTTCCATCTGGTTGAACAGCATTTTTAGCATTTTTATTGTGGTTTCCTCTTGTGCTGGGCCCAGCTGGCCTGCCCTGCTGTGTCCTGGTGATATACAGCGAAGGGTGGCGTTCTCAGCAGCAAACCAGCCACCCTGCCAAGTCCAGGATGCATTTGGCCAGGTCTCAGCCCTGCAATATTCCTGATAATTTCTTACTCCTCGCTAAATTCACAGAAAGCATATCAAAACTCATCTGTCAAAAGCATCAACGTGTCTCAGATAGCTGTTTTAATTTTATTTGATCGCTCCTAGCCGCGCACATCCTTGGATGATCGATCGTGGCCTCCTTGCCACCGAGCACTTGGGAGAAGGTACAAAAATCAAACTAAACGATAGCGTTGGCCAAACGCTTGGGCTGTAATGAAACCAGTTCCTGACCCACGAAACTGATTTGCCAGAGATAAATCCCCTTTTGGTTAAAAAGCCAAACTGAACAGATGTCTCGCCCGGTGCCCTGTAAATAAGCTCCGGTAGCTCCCAATAAGCGGCAAAGTCCAAGAGCCGTTTCGAGATATGACAAATGTAGGGTGGGTTCCTTTCCTTGAGTTATCGGCGGCGGCGCACAATTAGATTTGGGATATGGGAAACTTGGGCCTACTCTAGATAAGAGGGGTCGTTGTTCCCTCGTTTCACGTAATACCCAGCGTTCAAACCCTGTAACTTTAGGCATTTAAAATCAGGTTAAGTACTTTGGCTCCTGGTTTGTCAGCAGAGAGGATGAATTTAGGAACCTCTCATGCACCACTCACTAAAAACAGAGGCTGAGGGCCGAGCCGGGAAACCTGTGGCCATTTCCATTATGGGTCCTTTACTGGAGGATCATCTTTGTGTTTCTGAGGAGGCAGATTGGGAATAAAAAAACAAAATAAAAGGGAAATAGGAAAGAAAAAGAGGAGAAGTGGTTCTTCATGCCAGCAAAGATGGAAACCAATGGTTTGCCACATTGTCTTCCATCGTGAATGAGTTTGTGGAGGAAGGTGGAACCACTCTGATGCTCAGCCAGGAGCTCCTGCCGATTTTCCTCCATCGGCTCCGGTCGCAGGGTATTAGTGACTGGACCACAGACGCAAAACCCAGTGGAGCTGCTTTCCTGCTCTAACGGGTTTTTCTTGGTTTTACTACCTTCCCACTTGGCACGTGTGTAGTGTGTAGGAAACACTTTGACTCGTGGTTTTCAGTTGGGTGGTGTTGAGCTGCCAGTTTTGCCACCGGATTTCTAGGATGTACCAAGTATCTTGCTGGATTTAGAGGAAAAAAACAGTTGCCTGGAGCTTAATGTGGTTAGAGGGGGTTTTATGCTCCCTTCCAACCCAAACCACTCTGATTCTATGGTGATTTCAGAAGAAGTGGAGGTGATGGCTGCTCTTCTGGCTGAGGACAGCATCCTTACCCCGACACCTGGGGTTTAGGCCAGGGAGAAGTGAGGGAGGAAGCACATGGTTCTGGGAGAGACGACACGGAATAAATTCCAGGATTTCTTTCCTTTTCTGGTGATTTCTTACGTTGAAAAGCACTTGATAATTGTGATGCTAGCAAAACTTCACCAACTGATTTGCTTATCTCTTTGGGTGACGGGACATCACCAGACTTCTTAGATAGTTCTTTTCCCATTGCCTGTCTGTTACAAATGGCTCTAATGTCACATAAGGGGTTGGGAAGGAAACTTTGACTCCATTCATACTGGTGGTGTTGCTAGGAAACCTCTCCCTTTGACAACGTATGTTGAGCATGCCTGTATTTGCCTTTGGCTCTCCAAAGGACAAAAATCACCATGTGGCACTGAGAGGTGGGGGGGGAGGAGAAAATTAAAAAAAAAAAAGAAAAAAAAAAAAAAAAATTACTTGAAAATTTTAAACCGTGCCAAATGATGTCCTGGATTGCAGATGCCAGCGCTTCTGGTTTTGTGTCGCTTGCCACGGGGAGCAGATGAGGCAGGGTTTGACCCTGCCACGCTTGATGGGCTTGAAAAGTCAGCCTGTATTCTTCGTGGCCCCTTCTGCTACCTGTGCTGGCTGGGGGGCTACTGTGCCATCTGGGAGAGGGACCCGGCGGTACCGTTCAGGGGGGAGCCAGCTCTTGGTATCCGTGCCGGAGCACGTCGCGCGTCGTCCCCGGCTTGCAAAAGAAAGCTGCTTGATTTACAGAGTTTTGTTTGCTGGGAAAGAGGAGGCTTCGTGATTGTCTGCTTGTATTTTTTTCCTTTTCTTTCTGTTTTTTTTTTTTCTTTTTTTCTGTCTTTTTTTCCTATCTTTCTTTTTTTGCCCTGTATTTCTTTTTTTTTCCCTCACTTTTTCTTTTTTCCACCTCTCTTTCCTTCTTCTGTCTTTTCTTTTTTCCTCTCCTTCCTTCCTTCTTCTCTCTCTTCCTCCCCCCCTTTCCTTCTGTCCTCTCTTTTTTTTTTCTCTCCTCTTTCCTTCCTCCTTTTTTTCCTCTTCTCTTTCCTTCCTCCTTATCTCTCTCTTTCTTCCCCCTCTCTTATTTCCTTCATCCTTCTCTTTTTTCCCTCTCCTCTTTCCTTCCTTCTTCTCTCTTTTTTCACCCCTCTCTTCTTTCCTTCCTTCTCTTTTTTCCTTTTCTTTTTCCTTCCGCCTTCTCTCTCTTTCTTCCCTCTCTCTCCTTTCCTTCCTCCTTTTCTCTCCTTTTTTTTTGCCCCTCTCCTCTTTCCTTTCCTCTTCCCCCTGTCTTTGCTTCCTTCCTTCCTTCCTTCCCTCTTTCCTTCTCTGAATTTCAAGATATTAATTTGAGATATACTTAGAGTATCAATTGTGCGTGCATATACACGTTAGCCTTAGCTTGTGGTTGCTTTCAATAAATAAATAAGAAAGGATTTGGAAAGTATTTTCCTTTCTTTCAAAAGGACTGAGAGGTGTGAAGTCTTAATTCTCTTAAAAACTTCCTCCATATTTTTCTCACAAAGTGGCTATCTTATTTTTTTTTTTTTCCCTTTTGTTTTTTTCTCTCCTGGCTGAAAGTCCTGCAGAGTGGCTTTTATTTATTTATTTATTTTGCCTGCAGTAGTGGCTGCCAAAGGCTTTGGATGAAGTGTTGCACATCAGTGTTGACCCCTGGTCAACACAGAAAGGGAAAGTCTGGTTTTGTGGCCAGGAGATTACAGATATGCTGTTTAATGTGGCAACGTTTGCTGCAGAGCAGACAAATCTGTGCCTCAAGGCCGTCTACTGGGTGCAGAAAACATGGACTATACCCATCCAGTGCAAGCACGTACCACAGGACAAAAAAAAGAACAGAAATTGATCGTTATCTTAAAGAAATAATTTGTTAAATAAGAAAAACGAGTGAAAATCCTAATTCTCGCTTTGCGGTTGGCAGCGGTGAAACCCCACGTTGAATTTAATGTTCTGTGGGTTTCTTTTGAGGGCTTGTGATTTTGATTTCTGAGAAATAAAAGGCAAATGACCAGCGTGGGTCCGAGAGCTCTCTGCTTTGTCCTCGGCTGACTCTATTGTCTGAAGGGTCCGGGGGAGTGAATGGGGGAGCAGCTCGATGCCGCCGGTCCTGCTGCTGTTCGTGCCGTTAATGGGATGTGCAGCCAGTGCCAAGACTTTTCCCAGGACAAAGGAATGGTAATGAAAGATCCCAGCGAATCCTAACCCCTTGAAAAGCAGCTCAGGCAGCATCTCCCCATCGGCCGAGGCCGGGCTGCACCCTCTGCCTCCCTCCCAGGCGCCGAGCCCTGCTCCGGGCAGAAACCTTTTGTCCCCGGTCCCTGCTCCTATTCCCTCCCCTGTAGGCACCTCATTACCCATCGCACCACCTCCTATCTTCCTATTAACTCTCCTCTTGGCTTTTCACACCCCTAGTATCATGGCTGTTTATTCCTCGTGAAATTATTGTTGGTAAAGGAGCATCTGGGTCCCCTTGTATTAGGTCTTGCGTATCCACGTGACCCTTCAGAACTAAAAGAGGTGGAAGTGGGAGAACGGGAGGATTCTTATCTCTCTTTTGAGGAGGAGAAACTAAGGCTCAGGCACAAGAGTCAGGTTGCCCAGCATCATTCTTGAGGTTTAGGAGGGCTCGGAGTTGCAGTATTTTGGGCCGGTAGCACCGGTGACTTCCTGGTGGATCCACAACCTGCTCCTAGGTTGCAGACCAGGACCTGTTTCTTGCTCCTGGAGTAGTGGTAGCAATAATAAGAATAAATTAATAATAATGATGATGTAGATTTACTTTTTCTGAAAGCTCAGTAAAGAGGAGTTGTTTGTTTTTTTCTCATGATGTTTGCCTCTCCTGAACAGTGGTGTTNAAAGATGTGGAAGCACTCGTGAAAATATTGGGGAGGGGCTAAAGTTTGGTTGCTCACATCAGGGTTTTATATAGATAAAAGATGCATAAAATCTGATTGTCTCTTAAATTAATACTCCATACATTAAATAGGGAACGGTACAGGTGATGCATTTTGAGAAGTAGGCTCCTGACCCACATTTCCACGCTGGAACTTGCCCATGGGTATTTCCACTTCATCCTACCTTTAGGTTCAATATATTTAGTTTCTCAGCATCTCCTCTCAAGGTTTACGTCGACATGAGTTCCATTTAATGATTATTTTAAGATTGCACCTCTGCCCTGACAAGAAACCGATCCTTTCCAAGGATGTTACTTTTATTTGAAGTTGTGTTTGAACAAACAGCTCAGCGTGTGTTAGTCCCTTCTCTGCCGGGCAGGAGGGCCCCTCGGGGTGCTGATCGGCAAGCGGCTGAACATGAGTGAGCAGTGTGCCCAGGTGGCCAAGAAGGCCAACGGCATCCTGGCCTTGATCAGAAAGAGTGTTGCCAGCAGATGTAGGGAAGTGATCATCCCCCTGTACTTGGCATTGGTGAGACCCTACCTTGAGGCATGTGTTCGGTTTTGGGCACCTCAAGACAAGGAAGACCTTGAGGTGCTGGAGCAGGCGCAGAGAAGAACAGCTAGGCTGGGGAAAAGCCTGGAGAACAAGTCTTATGAAGAGCAGCTGAAGGAGCTGGGGCTGTTTAGTCTAAAGAAGAGGCTGAGGGGAGACCTTATTGCTCTCTACAACTCTCTGATAGGACATTGTAGAGAGGTAGGTGCTGGTCTCTTCTCACAAGTTAGTAATGATAGGACAAGAGGGAACGGCCTAAAGCCACACCAAGGGAGGTTTAGGGTGGACATTAGGAATTTTTTTTTCCTCTGAGAGGGTTGTCAGAGGCTGCCCAGGGAGGGGGTTGAGTCCCCATCCCTGAAGGTGTTTCAAAGACGTGTCGATGAGGTGCTGAGGGATTTGGTTTAGGGGTGATAAAGGTAAGAGTAGGGTTAAAGGTTGGACCTGACGATCTTATAGGTCTTTTCCAACCTAGATGATTCTGTGACTTCCAAAGCTTTTTGTACCTCTCCATCTCCAACCACTTGAGTGTAAAAGCAATTTAATTCACCAAACTCATCTGCCTGTGGTAACATCTCCATTGGCCCAACTACGTTTTCAGAACGTTCGCTACCGAAACCAGGGAGATACTCGCTGATGTTTTAGCAACTCTCTGGAAACGGTGATTATCAGAAATATATCCTTATGGGTGAAGTATCCTGGTATTAATCTGCCTGTTGATATTTACTTCGTGTAACAACAGCGTGTGCCCCGTAAATAACACGCTGCATCTCAGGAAACCAAAGATGTTTTGAATAAATAAATAATGGCTTGCTGACTACGGAGTCTCCTGGCTTTGGCAATGTACTGTGTGAGGAGAAAGTAAATAGAAATCTCCTTCTGGGCATTTCCAAACATCAAAATGCCCTCTGCATTTTGTTGTGGTTAAATCTACAACCCCATCAGAAGCCTTGAGCCCCCTGTTTAGGTGGTCTTGCAAAGGAACATCAGAGATGTCGCAGTGATCACAGCTACTGCGAGGAAACAGGAATTGTTGTTGGAGGCAGGGGACTTTTTAATGAAAAATTCTGGCAACGTGAGGGCAGTGTATAAAACCTAGTGATGTCTGCTTTCTTAATGATAATTTGTGTTACTGGGAACATCAGAGGGACGTGCAGATTTGGGAGTCTGAGTGACTTTTGGCAAACCTTATCTCTGGCTTGAATTTTAAGCGCTGTGATGTGCAATGACCACATCATGTTAGAATGATAGAATTGTTTTGGTTGGAAGAGGTTTTAAGATCACTGAGTCCAGCTGTTAACCCAGTGCTGCCAAGTCCACCACTAACCCCTGTCCCTCAGCACCACATCTCCATGGCTTTGAAACCCCTCCAGGGATAACGACTCCACCACTACCCTGAGCAGCCTGATGTGTTAAGCCATGTGACATGGAGAAGGTGGCCCGGGGCTTCTAATGCAAACTGATGCACGTGCTGTGCTGCATGAGGACCACAGAAAACAGAGCAGACCTCATGAGATGGCAAGTGTGGAGGGATGATGTTAGATTGAGATCATTTGCCATCCTGATAAAATCCGCTCCGGTTCCATAATTAACCTCAACTTTAGCTGAGAAGTTAGAATGGTTTAGGTTGGAAAGGACCTCCGAAGGCCGTCTAGTCCAACCCCCCTGCAGCGAGCTGGGACATCCTCAACTAGAGCAAGTTGCTCAGAGCCTTGTCAGAATCACAGAACGGTAGGAGTTGGAAGGGACCTTGAAAGATCGAGTCCAACCCCCCTGCCAGAGCAGGATCACCCAGAGTAGGTCACACAGGAACAGATTCAGGCGGGTTTGGAATGTCTCCAGAGAAGGAGACTCCACCACCTCTCTGGGCAGCCTGTTCCAGGCTCTGTCACCCTCACTGGGAAAAAGTGTTTCCTTGGGTTTACACGGAACCTCCTCTGCTCCAGTTTGCACCCAGTGCCCCTTGTCCTGTCACTGGGTGCCACCGAGAAGAGCCTGGCTCTGTCCTCCTGACACTGCCCCTTCCATATTTATAAACATTCCTGAGGTCACCCCTCAAGCTCCTCTTCTCCAAGCTGCAGAGCCCCAGCTCCCTCAGCCTCTCCTCAGCAGGGAGCTGCTCCACTCCCTTCAGAAGCTCAGGGGCTCTGCGTGGGACTCCCTCCAGTAGTTCCCTGTCCTTGTTGAACTGGGGTGCCCAGCACTGGATCCAGTCCTCCAGGTGGGGCCTCACCAGCACAGAGTAGAGGGCGAGGAGAACCTCCCTGGCCCTGCTGGCCACGCTCCTTCTAATGCCCCCCAGGAGCCCCTTGGCCTTGCTGGCCGTGAGGGCGCCTTGTTGGCTTCTGGACATCCTCTTGTCCACCAGGACTCCCAGGGCTTTTTCCCCAGAGCTGCTCTCACACCAGCTCAGCCCCCAGCCTGTACTGATCCAGGGGGTTGTTCTTCCCCAGATGCAGAACTTTACACTTGCCTCTCTTAGAATATCTCTAGGGATGGGGCCTCAACTCCCTCCCTGGGCAACCTGTTCCAGTGTTTCACTACAGTTGCATTTGTGGAAGGAAACCACGAATCTTGGTGGTTTTGGGACGGTATTTAGTTTAACTTGATGTGGGCAGCTTGGGTGGAGATCAGCATCCCACATGAAGAAATATAATGCCTCCCACTGAGACCGAACGCAGTGACACGACCGGTTTGCAAATCCCGCCGCTGAATCATTTTCACAAACTATGGCTTAGGTAAAAGACAGAAATCTATCAAATGTTGTACAGATTAACTTATCACCTAGTTAAATGGGCTGTCAGTCTGGGCTGCCTGTGCTTGGCAGGGTGAATTCAAATGCATGTAAATTTCCCTGGTGGCTGACGAGCGACGATGGTGGAGCTGTCAACTGATGACATGTGAAAATACATTAACATGGTTTAAAATATATTTGAAAGGGATAGCTCATATTTTGATAACATTTTCACAGGCAAATGATTTGTAGGAGACCTGAAATACTGACCACATCATTTATGCCGGGAGGATTTTTTTTTTTTTTTTTAAGAGTAACTCTTCAGATACGTTTAGCGCGTAAAGGAAGCCCCCGAACAATTAACGATTACCGCACAACCCAGTTCAAGTCCCATGTGCCACCATTGTACGGAGTCACTGTTCCGGTAGCCTCACTTGTCACTTCCACTTGATCTTCCCAAAAGTGATTAGAAACTTCAAAAGAACCAATTACACAGGCCATTGTGTTCGAGACCTGGCGCTTTCTTTCTAAGCCTCGCGCTCCTCCCCGCGTTTGGACTCTCCACGTTTAATTTCTCCTCTTTGCTGGACGGATTTCTCGACTTAATGAGAACGTCGGAAAAAAGAAGCCGGAAAAGCTCCACGCTCCTTGGCTTTCCTTAACTTGGTCTTTCAGGGCTTAGTGACTTCTTAACTACTCCTGCTGTTAATACACTGGGGAGGCACGTGGGTTGTGGTGGTCACTCCGTGCGTCCCCAGTTCCAGCAGCTACCATTTTGATAAGTGGCCTTGAAAGGTAGGAGGAAGACGCAGCTCGCCGTAGGAGAAAGATTGTAGAGTGTGAACAAGCGTTGACTGAGCTGTGGGATGAGCAAAGCATTTGAAGCGTGCGACTCGAGTCGTCCTTTCGTCGCGAGTCTTCGGGGGTGAGAGGGGACAACTTCGCGCAGTCTAAAACCAGCAGATCTCACAGTTCAGCAGCCAACCGTGGCGTCTGATACATGAAAAAAATTACTTATGCTGTCAGCTTCCATTATTTACATGATCTTTCTGTGGTTGAGTCGTGGCTGTGGATGTGCAATTCAGCTAGAAAAATTGCATATTTACACAGATGGGTGCCGGCACGTGACCAGGGCTTAAGCAAAAGGCGCGGCTCGAGGTCGAAATCAAACACAGAGGGTGGCGAATCCCTTTCTGAGGGGTTTGGTTGCAAGGTGCAAATGTTTGCAGACGCTCAGAAGTGTGAAGGGCTCTCTTGGAAATGGTGATTGTTCGGAATAAGAAGGTACTGCAAACAGCTTTGGGTGTTTGCTCTCCCTGGCTTCCCGGGGTGTCTGTATGCGGAGTTTTAGAAGATGCCTCAGGGCATCTCCGCCTCTTGTTTTACTTGGAAACTAGTAGCAAGGACAAGCATGATGGAAGTGTAGTCAGAAAAGTCTGACAACAAGACTAGAAAAATCTTTTCATGGAATAGAGGAAGTTGAAAGTTAAGGGTGTAAATGTAGTGCCTGGGATGTGGGAGAGGAGACCTGGTGGAGCTCCTTCACAGAAGTGTCTTATAGTAAGGAGGAGACAGATAGATCAGGACAGAGGTCCTTTCCTTTCTTACTCCTTCTTTGCTCTTTGCTGCTGTGGATTGTGTGTTGGAATGAACTGTTTCCGCCCTAGCCTGGATTACAATATATTTAAATGGAAATTTATCAGTTAACTTGTTTTCTTTGGTGCACTATAAAGGTGAATGGGTGGATTCTGAGCATAACCACTTGCCTTAGAAACTCCTCAGAGAGGAAACGTGGAGATAAGAGATGTAATCCCCAGCCTTTCCAGTGACGCACTCGTAAATCCCTCCCTCCTGTGCTGGCCATTTCTGGGCTTTACTTTCTGAACGCCACCATTTCTACGTGCAGAAGGGTTATAAAGCATCTCAGTAATCTGCTGAGTCGGTTCCTGCTGAGAAGTTGGTGGAGAGGGAGTCCTCTAGCACTGACAGCCTGAAACTGGAGGAAATATAGGTGATGGGAAAGCTTGCCAGGTTTCAAACTGGAAAGGAGCTTCTGTTGCAGAGTGCCTGGAGAGCTTGGCATTTTACCATGATTATCTCGATACCAAATAGTAACGTGGGATTTTTGTCGTTGTATCAGTGGTGTGGGATGGCATCTTCTCTATCAAGCTTTCAAAGGAATTAGAAATCTTTGATCTCTTAAGTTCAGACATCGGTAACGGGTTGGGAGCATGGGCCTCGGTGTTGCAGGACACAGGCGGTGAAGGGATGGAAAGAAGGAACGAGGCGACGGGGCCGCACCATCAGAGAGACCGCCAAGAAGGGCAACGGGCCCTCTGTTGATATTCGTGGCCTGCGGTTGACTTGGAACAACACGTATTTCACATTAAAACACCATAAAATATTTGTAGGTGTGTTGGTGCTTTCCTTCAGGGTGTGAGACTCCCCCTCTGAAGGAGGAGAAGTGCCCTCGTGGGTTGCCAGGTATTTAACACGTGGAATAGGTACATAAAATCCATTTAACTCGCTCGTGAATCAATTACATTTCCCTCGGCCCGGTTTGATGCGCAAACCCTTTCCCTCCAAAAGTCCGTTGTTGTCTCCGCAGTTAACGCACGTTTTTCCCTCTGCTGCTTCTGGCCTGGTTAAACTCCGTTCTGTTTTGTAAACTGGGAAAAAGAGAGCCTAGAAACTCTCGTTCGCGTGAGGGAATTTCCTCATGGAAAAGCAGAATAAAAGGGATGGGTTTTGTACTGCTAAGGAAGGCGAGTGGAGCTACATTTCCTAGAGAGAACCCATCCAGTAGACGTTCCAATATTGAGGGGGGAAAACCCATCACTGATGAATCTGTGGCCACTTTTAACGATTTTGGGGAGGTTTAGGAAAAAATTCTCTACCGAACGGGTTATCAACGACTGGGATAGGCTTCCCAGGGAAGCAGTTGGATCGCTATCCCTGGATGGATTTGAAAGCCATTTGGGTGTGGTGCTCAAGGATATGGTGTAGTAGTGGCTCTGGGAGAGCTAGAGAATGGTTGGACTTGATGATCTCAAAGATCTTTCCCAACCATAGTGATTCTGTAATTTTGGAAGCTTCTGATCCAAAGGGGTGAACAACAACGCCAGCCACGCAAGAGCAAACGCCTCCGGAAAACTCAACGCCTCAACTTTAAGCACCCCGACTCCCAAGCCACAGTCAGCACATCCCTTTTTACCTCAGGTCAGCCTTGCCAGAAGCGATGTATAAGCAAGGTGGGCGAGCGACAGCAAGGCTGGAATATAAAGCGGGCCTCCACCCCTCTCCGCACGCTCGTGCTAATTGCTTTTCCTGGTAGAAGGCCGGTTCCACCCCTTGGTGTATAAATTACGCTAGTTTTGTGCAGCCGCGGACGTCAAGTCATTGTGCTACTTTTGCTTTATCTCTCCTGCTCGCTCGTAGCTCTTTCTGATTGGTTGGTGCTCCCTTCGTCGCTCGCTCTCCTCCTCGGCGCAGTTTGTGCTGCTCACTGGCGCCTGGAGAGGAAGTTCTTCTGGCCCTGGGGGAAAGTCCACTTGTTCTCTGTGGAAAATTCGCTTCTTGAGCTAAACCTGTCTCCAAAGCGCTTCCCGTGTGCGTTGGTCCTGTTTTTTTTCCATGCCCATCCTCTTCCAGGGAGGAGAAAAAGCTCTCACCAGTGCGGGCAGAGGAGCAGGCAACATTGTTCAACAAGGGCAAGTATAGGGTCTTGCACCTGGGGAGGAGTAGCCCCCTGCACCAGTGGAGGTGAGGAGCTGACCTGCTGGAAAGCAGCTCTGCAGAGAAGGACCTGGGGGTACTGATGGATAACAAGGTCACCGTGAGCCAGAAATGGGCCTTCATGGCCAAGAAGGCCAATGGTCTGTGAGGATGCATCAAGATGAGTGTGGGCGGAAGGTTGATGAGGGAGGTTCTTCCTCTCTGCTCTCCCCTAGTGAGGCCCCATCTGGAGTGTTGTGTCCAGTTCTCGGCTCTCCAGTTCAAGAGACAGGGAAACACTGGAGTAAGTTCAGAGGAGGCTTCAAAGATGCTGAGGGGGCTGGAGCATCTTTGTGATGAGGAAAGGCTGAAAGCCTTGGGGCTGTTTGGCTGGAGAAGACTGAGAGAAGTTCTTCTCAGTACTTATCAATAGCTAAAGGGTGGAAGTCAAAAGAATGAAGCCAGTCTCTTGTCAGTGGTGCTCAGCAACAAAACAAGGACCAATGGGTACAAACTGGAACCCAAGAGGTTCCATGTCAATAGGAGCAGAAAATTCTTTGCTGGGAGGTTGTTGGAGCCTGGCCCAGGCTGCCCAGAGAGCTTGGGGAGTCTCCTTCTCTGGAGAGATTCCAAAGCCACCTGGACACTGCGCTGCTGGGCCCCCTGCTCTGGGTGACGCTGCTGGAGCAGGGGAAGTGGCACCAGATGAGCTCCAGAGGTCCTTTCCCACTCCTACGATTCCGGGATTCTGAGTCTACCATTGTTCTGCCGCGGGGCTGTTGGCAATGGATACACCGTAGAGATCGATCATCCCATTTGCACCCATCCTTGGGAAGGACAAGACATTTCTGTTCATATTCACCATGACTCAGTCCTGCTGTGAATATTAAATCATTTGGTCTCTTCTTTCTTTTAAAGCCATTCCCTGACTCGACATTTTTCAGGACTGGCTCCTGCTAAACTCATTGTGGAAAGGTCTCCACTGAAGTCTAACGACAGGTTGTGGTTTTTGTTGACCGGGCTGTCCAGGTGTAGTCAGTGCTTGGCAAAACAAAGCCCTAGATCTCAAATGAACCATTCAATTTAACTAGATTCTTTACCCAGGTATGGAAAAGTTTTTTGTATTTGATTTTCTTTTTTCCTCCATATTTTTTTTCTTTTTTTGTTTATTTTCGTGTTTTTTTTTCTGTCAGGACAATTATAGATACTAAAGTAGGATGCAAACATCTTCATTAAAAATGCATTTTGTAAAATTGAAACTTAAGCGTCAGGTTTTTCGAGCCGTCTGTCAGATCCTTGACAATTAAAAGAGCTATTTTTAAAAGTTTAATGAGACACAATAAGGACTAAACGCGCACGAAGCTTGCTCGTTCTTAGGAAAAAGCAGAAACATAACAAGTCCATTATATTTCCTTACAAAAACGTCCCATTTGTAAAATACGCAATAATCTATTTTTAATTAAATTAGTATATGCAATTTATTACCTGCCCTGGATTTATTAATATTTAATATTTAATTTCAAATTAATTATCTACGTAAAAGAGTGCTCAGTTGTGCTGAAGAGGCTCGCTAAACGGTAAGAGCCCTGCACCAGCTGAAGGAAACCCTTCTTGGGCAGGTGAACTCCCCGTGTGTACAGTTGACCTGTGTTTTAGGGGAGCAATGGCAAAAAAAATGTACGTAGTAGAAGTTTTTGGGTGCAGTCACCCACCTGTGTGGAACTGCTTCAGCAGGTGAACGCCTGACGTTCATATATTCATAAAATTGGGAAGGCTGAGGGAGTTGGGGTTGTTTAGGCTGGAGAAGAGAAGGCTCTGAGGAGACCTTCTGGTGGCCTTCCAGGATCTGCAGAGCGCCTACAAGAAAGCCGGGGATGGACCTTTTAGGATGTCAGGTAGTGATAGGACAAGGGGGACTGGATCCAAACTAGAGGAGGCGAGATTTAGATTGGATGTTAGGAAGAAGTTCTCCCCCATGAGGGTGGTGAGACCCTGGCCCAGGTTGCCCCGAGAGGTGGTGGAAGCCCCATCCCTGGAAGTTTTTTCAGGCCAGGCTGGATGGGGCTCTGAGTAACCTGCTCTAGTGGGAGGTGTCCCTGCCCATGGCAGGGGGTTGGAACTAGATGATCTTCAAGGTCTCTTCCAACCCTGACAATTCTATGATTCTACAATTCTGATATTTCATCTCTAACATCAGTCCGTGTGATTGGAGGAGCGTCCCTCACGACCAAAATCCGACTTCCCATGATTGCGTCTTCCATCCCTTTTGTGGGTTGTTTGCTTGTAGAAAATTTGACTTTAAGTTTCCATAGCAGGGGGTTTCATCCCTCTGCTACGTACTCTGATGAGCAGAGAAACAGGGAGCAGCTCTGATTCCTGAGTTGGCACTTGGCCTATCACCGTGCGTCGTTTCGGGATGCTGCTGAATGCAAGCAGACATCACCATGTTGATTACATCTGGGTTTCTTCACCGTTATGACCACTAGAGAGTCGTGGTTGTTCTATTATTTGTGAGTGAGGTTGGTTTATTATTTGTGAGGTTGATGTGTTATTTCGGTGGTGCCCGGCACCAGGCACCAACTGGAACCCAGGAGGTCCCCTCGGAGCAGGAGGAGGAACTTCTTTGGTGGGAGGGGGTTGGAGCCTGGCCCAGGCTACCCAAAGAGCTTGTGGGGTCTCCTTCTCTGGAGAGATTCCAGACCCACCTGGACAATGAGATACTGGGCCCCCTACTCTGGGTGGAGCAGGGGGAGTGACACCAGGCGATCTCCAGCATTCCCTTCCAACACCTAGAATTCTTTGAGTGCCTGGAAACCCCAAAGTCTCCTCATCCTCTCCTGAAGGCACCAACAGCTCTACTCTGTCTCCATGTATCATGGTACACGACCGATTTTCTTACCTCTGTTCTCTGTTTCTTGACTTCTAACACAACCAGCTTCTGGTCTGGGGCCATGCTGGGCTCTCAGGTGAATTTCTTGAAGAATCTCTAATTTTTTTCTATGCAATTTGGCACCTCCTAGTTCCACTAGTGCTCTCTTTGCAGAGGCAACTAGATAGATATCTTCTTTTCAGCCTCATATAACCCGACAAGAGCTGCACCAACGGGGAGATGGGGAAGTCTAACAAAATACTTTCTAATTTACCCGGATAATTTCTAGAAATTGCTGATCCTCTGTTGGATGAAGCCAAACTTCCATGACTGTTGTCTGTTTTTTGGTTTGTTGGTGTGTTTGTTTTTTTTTTCCTCAAGAATAGAATTTTGTATTAATTAAACTGGGATTGTCCAAGGATATGTGTAAATTCTATAAGGTCAGATGGAAAAAAGGAACCTTTCTGGGGAGGAAAAAGAGCAATCCACTGTGACAGAGCTCAGATGGAGTATTTTAAAAAGCGTGGGCGTGCTACCTGTTAGTGTAAAAGAAAAAAAAATAAATAGGCAAGCCAAAATAAAAACCCTAGGAATGGTGAATTTCTGCTTATGATCTGTTGAGTTTGGGAAAACAAATAAAAGAAAGAAAGAATTCAATGCTGCGTTTAATAATTGAACACCCTCCCTTCCCAGGATGCACAAGGTGGTTGTACAAAAAAAAAAAAAAAAAAAAAAAAAAAAACCCCACATTTTTAAAAAAAAAGAAACAAAAAAAAAAAAAAAAAAAAGCCTCACATTTGTTAAACAAAAGTGACCATTAATAATCCAAACCTGTTCCCTTTTTGGCTGATTTTCATGCAGACCCATCCCCACTATAAAAGAGCTGTAAGAGGGAGCTTGTCTTGATTTATTAATTCAGACCGACTTCAGAAAGCGCTCCCCAAACCACCAGTGATGCCTCCTGACAGGCTCCTAATCTTTGCCCGCTGCTGCAGGAGCAGCATCACAACAGCTTGTCATTAGTCCTGGCAGCGGGGACCGCTCGCTGCCGTCGCCCGGAGCGCGGCCACGCAGCCGCCGGAGCGCCTCCTTCCTCATCGGCGTCTCGGGGTCCTGAGCGTCACCCCTTTGTCGTGGCAGGGCGGCGGAAGCTCGGCTGTGGCCTGGTGTCCGATCGCACAGTGGTGAGGGTGGGAAGGGACCTCTGGAGATCTTCTGGTGCCCCCCAACCCCAACTCCAGCAGGGTCATCCAGAGCAGGGGTGAAGCAGCGCAGGGTCCAGGTGAGTTTGGAATCTCTCCAGAGCAGGAGACTTCACAAGCTCTCTGGGCAGCCTGGGCCAGGCTCCAACCCCCTCCCACCAAAGAAGTTCCTCCTCCTGCTCAGAAGAAAACAGTGTCATGAGAGATATGTGAAAAGAAGTTACAGACCCTGTACCCTGGTTGCCCAAAGAGGGTGTGGAGGAGAAACAGGGTGTCCCCTCACTGGGGGCAAGCACAGCTCTGTCCCTGCGTGATGTGGGGGCCAGGTGGTAGGGGAGGTAGGATAGAATGTAGGAGAGGAGGTAGGAAGTGTAGGAGAGAATCATTTCAGTGGGAAGAGACCTACAATAATCACCTAATCCGACTGACCGGTGATGGCCCAACCATCTCCACCATCTGGCTCAGCCGTGTGGTCGGGAACCAGAGCACGAAGCGGGTATCCAGAGGTCAACACTGTTGATAAATCCAAGTTTGAGGTGCCGTATCTGCAGCAGGAGATGTTCCTGTGTGATGTCCACCTAGGGTGTTATTACAATGGTCAGCAGCGTGGTTGAAGCTGCAGCTCAGTTTTGCCTTATTCATAGCAGCGGTGCAGTCTCTTCTCTTCCCTGGGCAGAAGTCCATGCCTCGGACATTCCTGGGCAACCAGGACGTGCTGGGCAGAGACTCTCCTGCCATGGACCCGTCTTGATCAGCTCAAATCCCTGCTCTCCCACTTTTCAGCCAGGTTGGCTGATACTCAGAAATCCTGATAAAATACCCATCTTTGCTCCAGACCTTGGTCAGGGTGGGGAATACGTTTCCTCATCTCACTTGGGCTTATTTTCTGAATATTGCTGCTTTTTTTTTTTTTTAATCTTAAATTTAGAGTAGGGTCCTGCGTTACCTGTGGCATTAATGAGCAGAGTGTTCAGGTTGTGGTCGCTGGGGCAGCTCCTTTCTGTCGCTGTTCTCTAAACTGCAGGACAAGGAGGTACCACGTTCAGTCCAACCCCAGAATTCTCATAGATGCTTAGTTTTAAAAATGCATTGGAGCTCAGTAGGTTTCTCTGGGGGACAAAAGATATCCCTCTGATTTATTTTTATTTTTCTCTTTTGTATTTTTCTTTTTTAAAACAAAATATTTTTTAAATCTTTTATATCTCCTTTTTCTCTCTCATTTATTTTTCTTTGTTTCCTTTAATCTTATCTTCTCCTGTTCCCTTTTATCTTTTTCTTTGCCTCTTTGCCTCTCTTTTCCTGTTCTTTCCCCCGTTTTTCCCCCCCCACTCCGCTTTTCCCCCCGTTTCCCCCTCC
>VWZK01012978.1:35736-58236 GCA_013396935.1 Baryphthengus martii | reverse complement strand
GGGCGAGCAAGGTCACCCGCTCGGACGGAGCCACGTGAAGAATCGAGTGGCCAGTTGGCCTTAAACTGAGGAGCCCTCCCTTAAACCCCTTCTTCTACAAGCCAATGGCTAGAGTTGTTGGGGACACTGGGAATGATGGATGGTGCTGAAGCCTTCCTGATGCCTGCTCCCTGTGGCTTGGGTGCAGGAAACCCGTTTTTCTTGGAAATCTAATTTTTTTTTATTTTTATTTTTTTCAGTTTTCTAGTTTTGTTGTACTACTTTCTCTGGGTTGGGCTACCCTAGAGCTGTGCTGGGAATTTTGTGAGCGTACGTTGCTTGGTGTGATGTCCTGTGCGAGGACAGTGTAGGGCTCTACCTCAGAAGCAACAGCGGAAGATACGGCCAGAAGTTGTTCTGTAAGGTTGGATTGTTCTTAAGCTGGACATTAGGAACAGCTTCTTCACCTCGTGCCCAGGTTGGTGGTGGAGTCACCATTCCTGGAGGGATTTAGAAGATGCGTAGATGCGGTGCTGAGGAACGTGGTTTAGTGGTGAACTTGGCAGTGTCGGGTTAATGGTTGGAGTCGATGATCTTAAAGGTCTTTTCCAACCAAAACAATTCCATGATTCTATAATATTATTTAGATTTCAGATCCTGAGCTGTTCAGTTAGGGCTGCCCATACATGTGTGACTTCAGATGATTTATTCTTTATTCAGTTTAACTGTACTTTGGTTCCATTTTACACCAAACTTCCAAAGCTGTACTAGTTGACATGGATTTTGAACGATATTTCTAATCAAAAAGAACAAAAGTTTCAGTTCTTCCTTCGGTTACTTGGGGCATCCTCCTTTAGCTCCTGACAATTCTCACTTTCCTAACTGGATTTATCAAGACAAGCAGAGAAAGAGATGAGTGTTGCTTGTTCCCTTGCCCTCTGCTCACGGCTGCTGACTACCCCAAGTGCTCGTCAGGATGGTTCTCTAAAACTACCCATAATAATAAACAAACTTGGTGATCCCAAAATGCAGACACACTTTTTTTTTTCTCCCCACACACAAATTTATCTTAGTTATTTCAGGCTCCATGCTGTTCATTGTGGCTTTTTAGGGGTTTTTTTTGGTCGTTGTTTATATACGGGCATCGATGCAACGTATGAAATAACTCAATTGTCCAGCAGCCTTTATTCAGGAGCCATGGGAGCAGCTGCCCTGGGTGTTCCTGGAGCAGGGAAGAGTGGGTTTTGTCCTCAGTGGGGCTTCTTGCAGCTCCACCCTGGTGTCTACAGGAGCTGCTCTTGCTTGGCTTTTGCTCTTGTCTCAGAGCATCTGGTAGATGGGTGCGAGTTTTCTCCCCTCCACACCCCACCCACCCTGAAAAGGGCTTTTGTTGAGCTGTCAAAATGCATCTCGTCAGGTGCCAGATGTTGGTGTCAAGGCCACCAGGCTACCAGGTGGGGATGGAAGTACCTGAGTGTTGCTCACCCTGCCACGGTGGCCCACAGACTCGTAGAACGGTTTGGGTGGGAAGGGACCTTTCCAGGTCATCTGGTCCAACCCCTCTGCAGGGAGCAGGGACATCTGCAACTAGAGCAGGTTGCTCAGAGCCCTGTATGGCCCAAGTGTGTGGAGGGCTTGAAAAGGCAAAAAATTATAACGCCAAGCGTGATCTGGGTACTTTTTACCCCTCTGAGAACAGAAGACACTCGTTTTTCTTGGCATCTCCTCGCAGTACTTTCCAGGACTCTCTCACCTTGTTCTCTCCCCCAAGCAGAATATCGCGTCCTTGGCACGTGGCTTCCCAAGCAAGGCAGAGAAGACATCCAACATATTCCCTACACCATTTTTCTCTTTAGTGGATATTAGCAGATGTGCTTCCAGCAGACTGGCTAAGCACAAACAGGCTTTTAGACTGACAGGTTCATGAACCGCGGGCCCCGCCGGTGAGTGCGCGCTCTCGCTCGCGGACCCTGCTCTCTTCGCCAACCTCGCCTCGCCCCAGCCCTCCGCCGCCTCTCCCGCTCTGCGCACCGCTGAGCTCCGAGAGCCTCAAAATATCCCTTTCCCAAGGGCTCCTACTGATTGATTTATTTTTTTACCTCTTTTTTCTTCCCACCCCCCCACTTGCTGCCCGCTAAACCGATGCTTGCGCAACGCTGCCGGTGAGGAAGCTCGCTGGCTGCTCCCAGATAAGCGCGTTAATCCTTTGTCTTGTGCGGTGGGATAAGACACCAACCCTTACAGCGGCACCATGGCGTTTTTCCGAGTTTCTTTTTCAACAGAGCTTCTCTTGGCCCGGTGCCCCTCCTAGCCTGCTCCCTTAATGGATTAGCTGGACTTCAAGGAAAATCCTCCTTTAACAATAGGGAGGAATCGTGCGGTTCTCAGTCTATCTAAGGAGAGGTGCCAACGGTATTTTCTGCTACAAGCGAATTTGTCCGGGCCTTTTGATCCGATTTCTCTCTTCTTGATTTTGATATCTCTACAAAAGCCGTTGCAGATGGGAAAGGGGGGGGGGGAACCCAAACCAAACAACCCAGCCAAGCCACCTTGAGTTTTTATTAAGTCTATTTTTTTTTTTTTCTAGCTTTCTCCTCTTTTCCTCCCCCCTGTACACTTGAGCTGCTGAGGTGGCCTCATAGAGGAGAAACTAAATCGCTTTCCCCCTGCTTTGGGCTGGTTTTCATCACTTCTTCTGTGTGCTTCCTGACCCCAGAAAGGAGGCTTAAGTTGCTACATTCCTCCTCTTTCACCATAGCCAGAGACGCAGTTCCTCCAGTTTCAGCAGATGTGCCAAAGGTTCTCTCTCCTCCCTTGAGCATAACTTCAAATTTTGGTGAATACAAAGCTTGGATATGTTCCAAGAAAATGCTCTTTTTTTCTTTTTTTGTCTTGAAAAAGTGTGTGTGGGAGGGGCTGTGTGTCCAAAAAGTCGTTTATTTCAGCTTGAAATGTTGTTTGAAACATCTCAGGTTTGATGAAACTCTCAGAAATCTCAAGTTTTCTTCATTTTTGACAGGAGCTCTCACTGAGCTCCGGATGTTTTACTGTTGACCAGCAGCTCTGGAAATGAGTAGCCAGGCAGGGAAAATGATGATTCCTCTCAACCTTATCTCTACCAGAAGACATAAGCAGTGACATTGAAAAAAATATCAATTAACCTGCGCTGTTGGTTGCCTCGGAGGCTTCTCTTTGCCTGGAACCTTTTTTTTTTTTGGGGGGTGGGGGGGTGTGGGAATTTCCATAGGTGTGTGGGCGAGCACAGGAGCAAACCCACGTATCTGAAGCTGGAAATCCTGCTGCCTTTGGTCAGCTTTAGAGGTAACTGAAGCCCAGCTGTGCTACACAGTCGGGAGAATACAGCAGAGCGAACACACATGAAAGCAGACACGAGATCCTTCATGTCTCGGCCCAAGCAGCAGGCGTGCTTCAGGTTTTGCAAAAAAAAAAAAAAAAAAAAAAACCAAAACACCACACAAAAAACCCCCTCGAATTGATGTGAAACTCTGTGATGGTGAAAATATGAAGGATTTCTGCCACCTGTCCCTTGCATCCATCTTGTATCCTTCTCAAGTCAGCTCATAACCAATTCTTCCCAAGCTTCCAGCTGCTTGGCGTTTCTTGTGTAAAATAATTAATGATTTAGGGGAATGGAGGTATCAGCTTAGGGATAGTCGTGCTCAGGGTTGGGCATTTTTATACGTGCTCTCGGGTGTTCAGTAGCACAGTGAAAAGGAAAAAAAAAAAGGCAAATGATACGAAGAAATACTAGGAAAGATTAAAAAAAAACAACCCTGTGATGGCAGTATATAAACATAGCATGCACTTTTATACAGAGAATATATAGAATCTGCAGCATTCCCATCTGGATATGGAAAGAGGCCATGAGGAAGGTCAAGGGTGTGGGGTGGCTTTTGTGTGGGGACTAAAAGCTGGGAGTGTGAGGCTAAAGGTATCAGGGCAGGACTGTGTGTTACTCAGAACGCTGGGAGTTGAGAGCTCAGCCGTAGGAAAAGTCTCTCCCTGATCCGACCCTTCCAGCCCTCCCTTGGTGTTGGCTCTGGGACAGGTGCGGAGATGGATGGAGCTTTGATCCAGTCCAGGATGGCTGGTCCTGTGCGATCCCTGGTGCATTCAAGTTTAATTCTGTGTGCTCTATTTCCAAAATAATCATAGAATAGTAGAATTGTCAGGGTTGGAAGGGACCTTCAAGATCACCCAGTTCCAACCCCCCTGCCATGGGCAGGGACACCTCCCACTAGACCAGGTTGCCCAGAGCCCTGTCCAACCTGACCTGGAAAACTTCCAGAGATAGAGCTTCCACCACCTCTCCGGGCAACTTGTTCCAGGGTCTCACCCCCCTCATGGGGAAGAACTTCTTCCTAACATCCAATCGAAATCTCCCCTCCTCTAGTTTGGGTCCATTCCCCCTTGTCCTGTCACTGCCCAACATCCTCAAAAGTCCCTCCCCAGCTCTCTTGTACGACCCTTTCAGATCCTGGAAGGCCACCATAAGATCTTCTCACAGCCTTCTCTTCTCCAGACTCAAAAACCCCACCTCTTTCAGCCTGTCTCCATAGGAGAGGTGCTCCAGCCCTCTGAACATCCTCTGATGGCAGTGCTGACCAAATGGCAGTAAATAAAAACACATGAGGAGGAAAAAAAAAGGTGTATATGGGGACAGTATTTCAAGTATTGATCTTTTTAGATTTCAGACATGTGCGTGGTGTGATGGTCTGCAGGGAATGGGTATTTCCAGGAGACTTGGTGTCCCAGTAAGATCCCATGCGTTGCTTCCTTCACCATCAGGGAAGAAGCTACTGGTCCATCCCTGATTCTGGAACTTGTAGTACATACTAGAAAAGCTGCTGAGGGGTTTACCAGAAAAATCTTTGTCAACTGGCTGAACCCAAGCATGTAGTCCCTTTGTTTTTGTTGGAGAATGATGTGACTGAGCTGCGTCTCAGCCCTGGGATGGTGGCTCAACCCTGACAGGCTGAGCTTGCATGGTTTGGCTCGTTGTGTGTGACCACCCGAGAGCTATGGCACAGAGAAATGGGTCAGGGACTGGTTCAAGGTCTTGTTGACCTTTTGATGCTCCATGAGACAGGTTCAATGAGTGGCTGTTTTGCTGGAAAATAGTTCCATCAAAAAAAATGTCCGGTATCCTCTAATCGTACAACGATGACGAGGCTCAGGGTAAGTTCTAAATTTAATGGTAATGATTTTAAACTGAAAGAGTGGAGATTGAGACGGGAGAGAAGGACGAAATTTTTAACACTGAGGGTGGTGAGAGCCTGGCCCAGGTTTCCCCGAGAGGTGATGGCTGCCCCATCCCTGGAACCATTCCAGGGGAGGTTGGATGGGGCTCTGAGCAACCTGCTCGAGTTGCAGATGTCCCTGCTCCCTGCAGGGGGGTTGGACTAGATGACCTTGGAGGATCCTTTCCAGCCCACACCATTCTAAGTTCTTAATTAAATTACGTAAATATAATTATACTATCATGAGTTCAAATACTGCTGACAATTGTCACTCCATTGCATGTTGTGCCTCAACCCCAAGTCCCTGCCTGGTGTCTGAATGTGTAAGGGTGTTTTGAAGTGCAGAAGCCCAGACACAGCCCCCACCTGCAGGGTGCACTGGACAGAGAGCGTCAAGACGACGGTGTCGAATTGGAAAGATGAGGCTCAGGCCACAGGACTGTGTTGGAAGATAGCACACATATATATCACAATTACACTTCTCTGAGGCTGGAAATGCTGGGTAATTGTCTTTTCCCTGCCAGTGTGCTCAGGGCGCTTTACAACAATAAATTTCACCAGGAGTGCTAAAAAACAGAAAGCACAATAACAGGAAACCTGCCGCTCCAAAAACACCAGCAAACAAAGGCTTTGTAGAAAAATTGGGGTGTGGAGGATGGTGGAGCTCAGGGTGCTGATCTGAGGTTGGAGCTTTTGGCAGTGGGTGTACCGACGGGGCGAGAAGGTGATGGGGACCTGCACCGCTCCAAATTGCTGCCCACGATGCTTCTGCAAAGTAAAAAAAGCTCAGGGCTGAGCATCGATTGGGAGGAAGGACAAAGTTCTCTTTGCAGCCACGGCAAAATTGTGTGCCAATCAAAAAAGATGATAGACAGGCTGTTGTTGACCTCTGGGGAGTATCAGAGGACAAATATCCTTGAGAGGAAATTCGAAAAATAATCCCCGGGGAAGCTAAGCTAATGCTGCTGGAAGAGCTGCAGCACCGGCTACCATACCAAGGTGCCAGGACCTCTGAGCATCCACATAGAGCTTCCCTGGAAAGACATTTCTAATTTTTCATCCCATGTTTAGAAACCCTCTTGCTACGAAGTCACAGAGGATGAGATTTACCAGTTTTGGTGCCTGGCTTGCTGCAGACCCTCCTCTGGAGACCAGGGCAAATTGACCTCCAGACCGGCCTGGGAGAGGAGGATGGTGGTGCTCCCATCTCCTCAGCTCTCTCCGGGCGCTGGGTGGTGAATGCAAATCCTTCCAGTGCTGTTATTTATGAATCACGTCCCTGTGGCAGGACGCTGAGCTCACCGAGGCCTTAATAACTGCAAGAAATAAAAAAATAGTCGGAATATACTCAAAACTGGACAAGAGAGGGTAGTTGGGTGGTTTGCAGATGCCAGTTGTTTGCTCTGTACGGTTTGGAGCCAGCCATAATTAGAACGGACTTTTTGCAACCCTATCTTACAGTAGATTTGATTTTTAGGAAGGAGAACGGTCCCTAAATCATTATTATTCATGGGACAAATCCTGAAGGGTAAATTTTTTTTTAAACACCACCTCTATCAGTCTCTCCCATGTCACCTAACTTTTATGCAATAACACTGTTCCCTTAGAGATACCGTATAAAATATCTCTGGCTTCCCAATATTATTCATAGAATTCCCATTATAGAACATTGAAAACCCAGATTAGAAGAGTACAAGAATATTTTATGACCAGTTTGAAAATGCTGTTACTGCTGCAATAAATTAAGAAGTTAAATTACTCCCACATTGAGTATTGATATACTGTGCGTGGCAGAAAAATTCCTTTGAAATATACTGTACAATGCATAGAGAGAAATTCCGGGTCCTCTGATGACTGCCAGCAAAATGGTTGGTGTGTAGGTGGGGGTGAGGGATTGGGTTGCCAAGTCTGGCCTTGAAAGCCATGAGTTGAGCAAGGGTAAAATCAGAGCAGTAAAATATTCCTAATATTGGAATGTTGCATTTAACGGCCGACTCTCCGTTCTTCGTTCTTTTCGTCTTCGGTCTTTGTGAACTGTGCCTCTGTCGATAGAAAAGATTGTGGACCAGAAGGCACAATCTTTGATCATGAATATAACTGTACAGACATTTATTTGTGACCTTTAACTAGATATAGGAAGACTCTGAGCATCTGATGTGTTTATGCTTCTTTTAGCGGGATTTTTGCTGAACAGTCGTTCAAGCTCAAACCTTTGTCGGCCAAGGGAAAAGCAGAAAAATTAGAAAAACTGGATCCAGTCTGGCAGACAAGATTCAGTTGCTTTGTACTTCTGGACTCCAAGATGCTCAACTAATTACAAAATTCTCCTTTAAGCCTTATTTACGTTTGTTTGCGTTATCGGAGTGATGTAAAGCCACCAAAATATGCCAGACAAATTGTGGTGCGGTTATCTAGGAATTTCAGTGCATAAATTTTTTTTTTATTTTTTTTTCCTGCTTACAAAGCTTCAAATCTGAAACATTGCAAAGGGAATCACACTTGAAGCGGTTGTTACAACCTCAGGTCAGATCTGATCCTTCTTATTTGTTTTCCTCTGTCCGTTGTGCACGAAAAGCAGCACTTTATTCAGCAAAATAATGGGAGACGCTTGCCCGTTGGGCTAAATTGGCGACCAAACCACCTATTTTTGGAAAATGTAACCAAAAAAAACCCCACCTCCATGTTCTGCAACGAAATCCAAGCAGAGCCACTGCGAAGCAGGCAGTGTAAGCAGCTTATTTGGTTTTGCCAAGGACCTGGCAAGTCCAGTAGTTAAGTTTACAATAAAAATTGTGGTATATTTTGATGATTGCAACGTTCTGGCCCAGAAGTGACTCTCTAACTAAGCTGGCTGTGGAATCAGATACCTCTGAGTAATGTGATCTATTTATTAATGATCAGTTTTTCTGAGTATGTCCTTTCCGAGTTGCCTTGTTATTCCACAAACCAGAGGAACAGGCTTTGAGCAAGAGCCATTTATAGAAAACAGAGCAGCGAGGAGTTATTTAAGACATATAGGAATAGCGATGCAACCGGGGGGGGGAGTGTTTAAAGGTTCTTCTTGGAGGATTTTCTTTCCCAAGAAAAGCGAGGCAATGAAGGCTCGGATCCAAGCAGCAGGTTTTTCCCTACCTGCAGGGAAAAATTTACCCAGAGAGAAGCAGCTGCTTTCTGTAAACCCTAAATCCTGTAGGATCTTTGACTTTTGCCCCAGAGTTGGTGGTTGTTGGGTTACAGAGAATCACAGAATTGTCACGGTTGGAAAAGACCTCGACGATCACCACGTCCAACCATCAATCCAGAAGAAGAATAAACCACCATCGACAAAGACAAAACATGGCAAATACCAACCAAAAAATCCCAAACCTAAACAAAACAAAAAAAAACCACAAAACACAAACCCCACCTCACCATCCCCCTAGAGCATGTCCTGAAGTGCCTCATCTACATGGTTTTTGAACCCCTCCAGGGATGGTGACTCCAGCACCTCCCTGGGCAGCCCATTCCAGCACCCGACTACTCTTTCAGTAAAGAAATTCTTCCTAATATCTCACCTAACCCTCCCCTGGTGCAACTTTAGGCCATTTCCTCTATTCCTGTCATTATTTACTGGAGAGAAGAGGCCGCGCCCACCTTGCTACAACCTCCTTTCAGAGAGAAGGTCTCCCCTCAACCTCCTCTTCTGTAAACTAAACCATCCCAGCCAGGGCCCAGTTCCCGCTTTGCTAAAACGGAATAATTCGGCGGTAGCGGAGCTGATCCGCAGCCAGCAACGACAAGGCCGCAGGGCCCGAAGCGCCTTGATCCTCCCCTGTAATCATGTGGGAACTCACGTAGTCGTTTGTATTCTTAAATAAAGCCTAACAGAGTTGCCCACCCAGCAAGAGCCAGAAGGGAGGCGCACAAAGGATGATGGGGTTTTTCCCGGCGTTCCCCGCTCCCTCTTGGAAAGCCGCTGACTCACTCCCCGAGCAATCAGCGTTGTGTGCCATTACAAATGGGGTGGTTAATAGGCCTGCATCCATTATCATTAGTGCATCTCAGCACGCAGGTACATGATGGGGCCTGCCAGCGCATTTGCTCCAGCTCACTGAGCCAGGGGCCATGCTCCATTGCAAATGAGGATGAGGAACACCTGCTCCAGGGTTTTTTCGGCAGACCGGAGTCATCCTTCACATCTCATGCAACACTTGTTCTGTCAGAATGCAATGCTGGCACCGGCCGGAGCGGTGGTGTGCCAAGCGTCCGGCGAAAGATTATAGACTTCCCTGTGGTCTTCTGCTGAAGTTCAGCTTTGAATTTTTTTTTTTCAAAGAAACCTTTTAAAAATTTATCAATTTCATATTAGGCATTCAGTCATTATGTTAAGGGTTTAAAAATAAAGATGAATAAAAAAACTTTGCTTCAGAAATTAACTTTTTTTTTTTTGGCAATTAGAATGGGAGCATAAAATATTTATTGAGCCTGATAATTTTATTCACAGTGCTGAGTGCTGGCTGTTTTGATATGTTTTCTGAAAGAGGTTTTATTTTTGGAAAATGAGCTTTGTGTTTTGGTTGCTGGGTTTGTTGTTTGTTGGTTTTTTTTGGTGGTGTTTTTTTTTATTCTGGCCTCCCATAAATATTTACAGTGTTTGTAGGATTTTAATTTTAACTGTCTGCAGTGGGTGGCCTGAAATAAGATATTAGACACCAACTGAAAGGGGGAAGATTGGAGAAAATGTTGCCTTCTCAAGGCATGTGTCCTTCCATCCAGAAGCCTCTGCTCTGGCTGCCCTCCAGAGCCAGGACAAAGGCTTTCCTCATCCTACTCCAAAAGGCACAGAGCTGTTGCCAGCCCCAGGCCAGCTTGTTTTAGGCACTGGAAACCAAAATGAAGAGAGGAAAAATGGTTGCAATTTGAAGCAGCAGCTCTTGAGGTTTGCAAATTACGGCGAAGGACGCGGCGAAGGTTGCAGCGCTGCAGCCTCGTCCTTCTTGTCACCCTGTCCTGTGTAACCGAGATCTTGCGGGCAGTGCTGGTGGCCAGCACTCAGTTCTCAAAAGCTTCTCAGTTCCCCAAAACATAGTAAGGATGAGGGCACCTTGGCCATCTGTCACCCATCCTGCAAACGGGACAGTTGGTGGGTGCCTGTAAGGTTCCTGCGTGTCCCCTCATCCTGGTGGATCTCTCTCTGCTGTGAAGAGTCCTCCAGATGACTTCACATGGAAGGCACCTCATGTCCTCCATCAGGTTCTCCTCTTCGTTAAGACGAGGCTTGGGCTGAACTGGAGCAGAAGGACAGTCTCTGCCACTTCACACACCGCTGACAACGACTCAATGCTGATGTGTCCTTGACTGGTGTCATCTTTGGCTCCCAAGAAAGCAGGAGTTGTCTGCTTCTCCAGTCCCCCAAAAATACAGGTGAGCAGACTTGACTCTGGACTTAGAATAAGGAGTTAACTAAGAAATTCCTGTTTGCTCTTCTCACTTGCTTTTCTTTTTTTAAAAAAAATGATTCCTGTCCCCTCTCCCCAGTCTTCCCTTCCGCGTTAAAGAGGCTTTTGGTTCTGCTTCCAGAGCCTCCAAGAAAATGACAGCAGCTTTATTTCAACAGAAAGCCTCGTCTGGTGGAATATAGGTTTTTGTAGTAATAAAATTAGGCTGGAGGTTAGAGGTCTGCTGCTCTACTAGGGAAGTGGAGTCCACAGTTTGATCAGTAAACGCTCAAGGTTTGTACAAAGTCTTATCTCTGCTCTGTGATCAGGCACTACCAAAAAAAAAAAAAAGACTGCCAGGTTCCATCCTTTTAGCCATTTTGAACTTTGATGCACAGATGAAGTCTTGGGCTCTTGTTCCTCAAGATCCGTCTCAAGTTTGGGTTCCTTGGACACTTCCATCAGAAGGAATCTGTCATTATGCCTTATTTTGTGGATGTTTGTTTTGTTTTTCTCTATTCTTGTGCTTCTCTGTACTTGTGTTTTGTTATTAGACTGATATGAACTATGGGGATGGTTGAACTAGCTTGATCTTTTCATCAGCTCTTCCTTGGTGGGACTTCAGTTTACATGTGTGAGAGGTGAGTCATTTCAGATTGATCCAGTAGATTAAAGCTTCAGTCAGTTGAAGAAACTTAATCTTGGGTTCATAATGATAAATGTTGCTGTGCTGGTCCTGCAGCCATACTTCTTTTCAGCTTCAAGATGTCAGCAGAAGCATATCCCTCTTTGGTACCACCACCTAAGGACGTAGCTCTGCCTATGAAACAAGAGCCACCTCAACCAGTAATGAGAAAGTGTCCTGTGCAACGAGATCGGCACGGCCCATGTGGCAGGGGAGTCGGGGCAGCCTTTGATAATCTGGATGAGGAAAAGAGACAAGGAGACAAGAAAGCTTCTTGTTTTCTTTAAGGACTCTGAGTTTTATGCCGTGCTGATCAGCCCAAATGCAGATCTGCTGATGGAGATGTCACACCTAAGTCATTACCTCCTTCCTGATCAAATTTGACGTATGGAGTTTGTCACCTCTGTGACAATAACTCAGGTCCTCACTTAGGGTAGATCATCTTATTTCCAGGTTCCTAAGTCTAAGAGAGTTCACAGGAACGTCCCCAAGATAGATTTAAAAGGAGATCCAAATTTAAAATGCCTGGACAAAACAAACCAATTAATAGGTCCAAGACTCTACTGGAGAATTTACCGCTGCTCTCAGGCACTGAAGAATTTTTTGTGATTTGGTGAAATAAAAATGCTGCAAGAAGCACTATTGTGAACGCCATGGGTTAGATACTTGTGCCAAACTCCTGATATATCTGTGGTTTTTCGTGTTCTCCATATTATTAAACATAAATATCCATGCTTTCTTCTTTTATCTTGATGGGTAAAGCCCCATGGCCCAGGCTGCCCAGCGCAGGGCTGGAGTCCCCATCCCTGAAGGGGTTTCCAAGCCATGGAGATGTGGTGCTGAGGGACAGGGGTTAGTGGTGCCCTGGCAGGGATGGGGGAATGCTTGGACTTAAAGGTCTTTTCCAACCTAAACAATTCTATGATTTTATGGTCCTCTCGGCATGGACGACTTATTTCAGAAGGTGCTGAGGGTGATGGACACGTCCCTGCCTTCTCTAGAGGATCATAGGCTGATCCCTGATGATTCAGTATCACACATACAAAAAAGTTTCATACCATTTTAGGGAGAGGGTTCAAAACCTTCATCTTTTGAAGCGTAACCATGATGCTTTTTTCGATCTATAATATAGTTGAGCAAAACTGAAGAGGAAAGAGTCGGTCCTACGAGGTCAGAGGGGCAGATCATCTATCTCTCGTGGGCAGTGGTGGGGTCTTGCAATGGACATTTAGGGATGAGTGTGAAGAAAGAGCAAATGTAAAATGAACTTGAGTATTACAGTGAGAGGCTTGGGAAGCAAAATGCTTTTAAGTTGCATTTAATAGACACACATTAGCATTTACCCTTGTTCTCGTTTAAGGCATATTTCCAGATCTGTGCCTTTTGAAGTACCGGGTTTTGCTCGTGTACTCTAAATGCCTTTATTCTAATTTCCATCCATCCAGCGAGAGCTACTCCGAGTGAGGGGGGGGAGGAGGAAAGAGGTGCTAGAAATGCCAACTCTCTGCTCGTTTAGGACTGAAGAAGAGCCTGAGGAAAAGCTCTTCAGAGGGATGACAACAACGCAGAAGGTGGCCGTGTGTGGTTGATTCAGGCTGGAGATGAGGATGGTGTGATTGGAAGTATAAGTAGGAAAATTAGGTTTTGGGTTGGACTTTTCAAGGAGTAACCCTGGAAAGATGCCTGGAAGACTCCAGTGGAAGCAATCCCTCGGGATCCAATGGGATCTGTATACTCCAGTGCATCTGCCAGGCTGGATTTGGGAGAAGGCATAAAAAAGAGACATAAGTATAGCCTGGGGATGCTTAAAAATTCTTGGTTTTCTTCTGTCACAACAGAAATAAACAATCTCTTCCTTTTTTTTTTTTTTTCCTCCTCTCCACAGGGAGTGCTGGATACCTACTGGGACATGTCTATCACGAACTGGAGGGAAAAGTTCCAGAAGGAGACCTGGAATACTGTTGGTATGGACTTGGAGTGCCCAAAGGCAGCCACGTACCCACAGCGCTCGGTGAGTTCCATCCAGCACCCCCCTGGCTCCAGGTGTAGGTACCACTTTGGTCCCCACCAGCTTAAAAAGCAGCACTTGACTTTTCTATGTGCTCAGGTGACACCTTCTCAGTGACACTGAGATAAGTAAAGAGGAGGCAAACTTAGAAAACGTGTTGTCAGAGGTTGCTGGAGCGGGTACAGAGGAGGGTGATGAAGCTGGTGAGGGGATTGGAGAACATATCTTATGAGGAGAGGCTAAGGGAGCTGGAATTGGTTAGCCTGAAGAAGAGGAGGCTGAGAGGAGACCTTATTGCTCTCTACAGCTCCCTGAAAGGAGGTTGTGGTGAGAAGAGTGTTGGCCTCTTCTCCTTAGGAACTAACGACAGGACAAGAGGAAATGGCCACAAGTTGTGCCAGAAAAGTTCAGATTGGATATTAGGAAGAATTCCTGTACCGAAGGAGCAGTTAAGCACCGGAACAGGCTTCCCTGGGAAGTGGTGGAGTCACCATTTTGGAGGTGTTCAAAAAACAGGTGGATGTGGCGCTTCGGGACACGGTCTAGTGGTCATGGAAGTGTTGGGTAGAAGATCGGACTTGATGATCTTCAGGGTCTTTTCCAACCTTGATAATTCTAGGTTTGGTATTTCCAAACATGTGTCTTGATGGTTTTGACGTAAATAAAGAGGAGAAGAGATGAAGATGTGGAACATTACTAGCTTGCTTAGTGGAGCCACTGCGGGGAAATCCTGCTTTAGAATTTGGGGCAGGTCTGAATTAGTTTCTTCTGTCTGGATGAAATGCAACCCATTAATTCCACTACCAGCTTTTGTCTGGTGCCAGGGAGGGCAAAGTTGATTTTGTGACACAAACAGTGGAAAGTTGATAGGATTTTATTTATTTTTATTTTTTTTAAATATATATTTGAAGTGATATCATCAGATTTGCTCAAGCCTGTTCTAAAGGGCAACCTTGGAGCTCGGGGTAGATTTACACGCTTTCCTGACTACAGATGGGCTTCAGTTTGTGTTTGCAAAACCACAACTCCATCGGTACGTCAAACAAGCGAACAAAACCTCTGCTCCTCGCCCATATGCTTGAAATCCACGGGCTTTTCTGTGTGAGCCTGCTCACTAGAGAAAGGGCTGGATCTCATCGGGTAGCTCAGAGTTTCTTTAATTTCAACCTCATTTTTTTCACATTCTGCTGTGATCTTGACCTGCCACGACCTGGTATTTTAGCTCAGTGATGGACTTGCCTGCGTGCAGACGTGGCCGGTTGCGCCGGGGAGCGCGAACGAGTCGATGACGTGCCAAGCAGGCACCCAACCCAACTTTGAAACCAAGCCTCTGGAGGTGAAATGCTTGTGCATTAACCCACTTTGCTACCCAGACTTGTACTGATACATTTTTAAAGCACTTTTGTTTGTTTGTTGTTGGTTTTGGGTTGTTTTTTTTTAAATTGAAGAGAAGTAAATCGTTCTATATTCGGAAAAAAAAAAAAAATTGAAACATCACGCGATGAACTAGATGGTACTGACAGAACTTAAAATACAAAGAGAAGATGACATATGCATATTTATGAAGATGCTGAGGGGACTGGAGGGTCCCTGTGACAAGGAAGGGCTGAGAGCCCTGGGGCTGTTTAGCCTGGAAAAGAGAAAACAGAGAGAGGGGATCTGATCAGTGCTGATCAATATCTAAAGCGTGGGGGTCAAGAGGATGGGACCAGAGTATTTTTAGTGGTGCCCAGCACCAGACAAGGGGCACCGGGTGCCAACTGGAACCCAGGAGATTCCCTCTGAACAGGAAGAGAAACTTCTTTGCTGAGAGGGTGTTGGAGCCTGGCCCAGGCTGCCTGGAGAGCTTGTGGTGTCTTTATTTTGGGGTAGGGCTATTCAGTCACGTAGGGTTAGGCAGGAGCGGGAGCATCGTGCCGTGCTAAGGTGCTAGGAGCTGGATCAAGCCAGGCCATCGATCCTCTACTCAGTGTAAGAGAGGAAAATGTTTTCATGGCCTAAAAGTCAAAATGAGGTTTTGGCTGAAGGACCATGTTGCATGTGACACTTGGCTGTTTAGACGCTGGTTCCTCGGTTGTTTTCCTGCACTTTCTCTCCTCCCTCCCTCCCAATTAGACAGTTAAAGGACAGCATGTGAGATTTCACACGAGATTTCAATGTTCTGCTCAGCTTCTTCCACCTTTGGCTGGACGTTGTGATGCTAAAAACACGTAGGGAAGGCAGTGGGGTCTTTTTCCAAGCAGGGAGCAGGCTGAGATGTGCTACCCGTGCCTCTGCCTCGCTTGGCCTGGGGAGAGCTTTCTGCTTTGCCAGAGCCCCGTTTTTTTGAAGGGCGTGAATGGAGACGCGTCTGCGACAAGCAGGCTCTTATTTACACTTGTGGCCTCGTCAGGATTTGAATCGAACCCCCCAGAGACGCCCTCCAGCTTCCTTAAATTTCGTTTTTTTATAATGAAGATAATCTGGAGTTTTACCAGCGTAGAAATGTCTAAAACTAATAAACATTTTATACACGTGTCAAAAGACGCTTAAAAAGCAGCCAAACCATGATTTTTTTAACAACTGGGGAAAGAAGAGGAGGGGAGGGAATGAAAAAAAACCAAAAAACCACCCCTCCTCAAACCCCACAATGCAGTCGTTGTTTGCCAAGTTCCTGCAGCCTGAGCAAATTTCTAGAGATGAGTTACAAACCCCAGCCTAATGGAGCTTTAATGGAAGCGCTGACGCTCCCGAAAGCCGAGCGAGCGCGATGACAGCCCCGCGAGGTGACCCCTCACATCCCGCTGCCGACCCCATCCCTCTTTCCGGAGGGCGGGAACGATGCCGCGCTTCCCACAGCAGCGCTTGGAAGAGGGGGGAAAGAATTAAGACGCGGGGGGGGCTGGCGAGTGCCTTCGCCCTCCTTTCTCGCAGGGAAGGGATTTGGCCGGCGGCCTTTGGCAAGCCGGCGGCTCGCGGGGGATACAAAAAAAGCGGCTTCGGAAGCGACCGCGGTGGCCGGTGGCCACGGAAGCTCGCTGGCCCCCGCTTCAAATAACCACCGGGCTGGGTTTATGGTGGAGCTTAGGAGAAAAGGCTCTTACGGTCGTGGTCCAAGCGGTGTATTTATCTCCGGTTGGAAATCCTTCGCCGCTCTTTGATTCTTTTGATGTTTGGGTTTGGGGTTTTTTTTGGAGGGATGAGGGTGTTTGCACCGAGCGGTTGGGTTTCCGCGTGGTCTTTCATCCTAAAATGATGAGTTTGGAGGAGGATGTCCGTGCACCTCGGATAGATCTAGGTGCATACGTGTAGAAGTACAGAAAGCCTCGCTGAGCGTAGAGCAGCTGGCTCTTTTATCGCCGGCATCGCCCTAAACCGCCCGATTTTAATAATCAAATTAGAGCCGAGGAAAACTTGTACAGGTGAGAGGAAAACTGTGAGCATGATCAAAACCACGTTTCTGATCCAGGACGAAATCGCAGGCTACAGGGAGGTACATCTGTAAATTATCCAGGAAGCTTTCTTCAACAACTGATTCGCCCTGACAGTTTTACTGGAGTATATGAAAATTAGTATTAAAGATGTGATATGTAGGCTTCTTTCCAGGAATTCCAATCTGGTTTCAATAAAATGAAAACACTGATTGGAAGTGAAGTTGCCTTCCGGTTTTGCCTTTGGCTATTATGTGTTCATTCGTGAAATGACTGAATTCCACAACTACTTTTAATATTCACCTTTTGAGTTCATCTCCCGTACTGGACACATTGGAATGATTAAAATAGCACTGCCTCCTGAAGCCGGATTCTCTTTAATTTGAAACAGCCTAGGTGCCGAGGAGAGGGGAAAAAAAAAATAATAAAAAAAAAAATGAATGCTCTGTTAAGTCCATCCTTTCTTAGCATCAAGTTCCTTCAATGCCTGTTTAGGGTAGAATACTAATAAAGAAGCGGTTTCTAGATGAAACATCCTGTGCTTCTTGAATAGCTGGGCAGGGAAGACCTAAAGGAGCAGAATTTTGTGCTCCTCATCTCTGTTCCTCCCGGTTGCTGCTGCTGATGTTTGCTGGATGAAGCGTCGGCGTGCTCCTTTGTACCGTCGTGCCTTGGCACCTGCGTGATCGTCAACGTTGGTGCCAGTTCATGAGTCCTAGTGGATAGCAGGTTCTCCATGAGACAGCAACATGCCCTTGTAGCCAAGAGGGCCAAAGGGCTCCTGGGGTGCCTTAAAAAACTATGTCCAGCAGGTCTAGGGAGGCTCTCCTCCCCCTCTACTCTGCCCTGATAAGACCACACCTGGAATACTCTGTCCGGTTTTGGGCTCCCCAGTGTAACAGAGACAGCGATCTATTGGAAAAAGTTCAATGGAGGCTACAGGGATGACTAAGGGACTGGAACGTCTCTCCTGTGAGGAAAGGCTGAGAGCCCTGGGGCTGTTTAGTCTGGAGAAGAGAAGCCTGAGAGGGGAGCTGATTCATGTCTAGAAATATCTGAGGGGTGGGGGTCAAGTGGAAGGGACCAGGCTCTTTTCTGTGGTATCCAGCAACAGGACAAGGAATAGCGGGTACAAGCTGGAACACAGGAGGTTCCACCTCAACAGGAGGAGAAACTTCTTTCCTGGGAGGGTGACGGAGCCTGGACCAGGCTGCCTGGAGAGGTTGTGGAGTCTCCTTCTCTGGGGAGTTTCAGAACCCTCCTGGATCTGTTCCTGTGTGGCCTGCCCTGGGTGATCCTGCTCTGGCAGGGGGGTTGGACTCGATGATCTCCAGAGATCCCTTCCAACCCCTAACATTCTATGATTCTATGGCAGCTCCTGCCCAGTGCTGTTTTCACAACCAGAGTGCCCAGGAAAAGAAGGGTGTGGAGCACAGAACGGGGACCAGCAGATGTAGATCTTGGAGATGACCAATACAAACTGTTGTCTTTTAGCTTATTGTTCAAAAGAACGTTTGTATCTTGATCTTGCAGGAGTTTCTTTTGTGCGCCAGAGGAGCAGAGTTGCTTGTTGCGGAGCGTGACAGATTTTATGTGTTGAGTAGCTCATAAATAAATCCAAAATCCTATGTGTTTGTTAAGACCTTCCAGACTATACTTGGTGTTTTGAGGTGCTAGTGTCCTAGAGATGGAAAAAACTGACTTAGCTGGTTTTAGGGAGGTGGAGGTTGGAGTTCTGGGTTGCCCTCACAGGAGGAACTGCATAACACGGGTTCAGTGTGGCATCCAAGGCACCCCTGCCACTGATAGATAAAGGGCTTGCCAGGAGTTAATGGTAGTTGGTTGAATGAGTTAGGATCTTTTGGTTTTTTATATGGCAAGGCTGGCAGGAGTACTGACAAGAGGTACTTGTAGACCGTGGCCAGAGAAGGACAACGGAGCAGGTGAAGAGTCGAGAGCATGAGTCTGGTGAGGAGTGGCTGAGGGAGCTGGGCTTGTTCAGCCTGGACAAAAGGAGGCTCAAGGGAGACCTTCTGGCTCTCCACAACTCCCTGACAGGAGGGTGGAGCCAGGGAGGGTCAAGCTTTTCTCCCAAGTAACAAGCGACAGGACAAGAGGAAAGAGCCTCAAGTTTCCCCAGGGGAAGTTTAGGTTGGAGCTGAGGAACAATTTGTTCCCCACAAGGGCTGTCCAGGCCTGTGCCAGGCTGCCCAGGGCAGGGCTGGAGTCCTCATGATCCCTGCAGGGATTTCCAAGGCATGGAGATGTGGTGCTGAGGGACAGGGGTCAGTGGTGCCCTGGCAGGGATGGGGGAACAGTTGGACTTGATCTTAAAGGTCTCTTCCAACCAAAACAATTCTATTATTCTAGCACTCCCCTGAGGTCTGTGTTTGCTGGGGGACTTTCCCTGAAAATCCCCCCATGACTTGCTCCCCATCGCTTTCCTGGCCTCTGCTTGTCTCTGCTTTTGGGGATGTGGCAGTCTTTGGCATCTTCTTTTTGAGGCGTTTAAGGGATGTTTTACCCTCGGTGCCATTGAAGGTCCCAACCCTGGGTGCCGCTGCGCCTGACCCGAGCTGCTGCGGACTCAAGGGACATCTATAATAAATAGTAATATTAAAAACTTGAGCACCTCCACGGCACAAAGGAAAGCCCAGGGAAGTAATTTCAGCCCCTGTACTCAGTCACCTACCTGGCAACCCCTGCAATGAGTATTCCGGCGAGCGATATCGCCGAGGGAGAGTCTGACTTTCCGCAGTTGTCCGAGGCAATCTTTGATTAAATTTTGGATGCTGTTACTTAGACACCCGCTCCCGATCCGCTTACCATATTTTGCAAAGAGAAGGTCTCTGTGAATTGAAAATTTCTGGTTATGCGCCTTCAAGGTCATGCATAAAACAGCGCCTAGGATGGCGGGAAGTTGAAGAATTTAATCAAAATCCTGCTGTAGAGTTCAGAGTGTTTCGGCAGATTAGGAGGGGCACCAATAATGCTGTCAATGGGGAGCTCATTTGAACACTTGTGAGTTATTGAGCCTCGGAGCAAACCTCGGCACCGCCTAAATCGACAGTTTTCAACCGCGCTGTTGGCAACAGAAGCTCCTGATGGTTCCCCTTTGTCACTGGAGAGGAACAGGATTGCGGGAAGCTTGTAGACCAGAAGTAGGGTGTCCTCTGCCAGGGGGGAAGCAATAGCAGGCACTGGGATATCAGCCTCTTCATACCGTTTATTTGCTCTACCTCTTTTTGGCAGCACTTGAGTCACCTCCCACTCCCAGCCAAAGAAAAAGTCAAAAATCCTCAGCATTTTAAAAGTCCACTCGGCATCACGGAGGATGGGGAGGCTGCAGTACCTCTGTCTGGCGTCAGGTGGCTGCTCCACACCACAGGTCCCAGCCCCAACCCCATGGGACACCTGGGAGGAGAGAGATGGCTGGAGGGCCTTGAAGCATCTCGCCAGGGGTCTTCTCTTAATCCAAGGTCATCAGGAGCGCTACCGGCCACGTGCACTCGCGGAGCACGTGGCAGAGGTAGGAGACACCCGAGCCATGCACTGGAAGAACATCTTCCCTTTCGGTGGCTTTTTATGGGGCAGGAGGTTGAATGGGAGATGACAGAGTTTTCTTAGGTGCCGGCAAAAAAAAAAAGTCAAGGGACACTGCTGTATTTTTCAGAAATATTTTCTGGAGTTAGATGCAGCCTGTAAGATTTTGTCACCCTCGTTACTTCTTTAGATGGTCAAGACAAGCTTCCAAAGAGACAGTGGCGGAGGTTCAGGAGGTGCGCTTGATGCGCTGCTGGTGTGAACCTCGAATTGCTGCATCATCCTGAAAAAATCAAGAGTTCAGAGGTACCCAAGGCTCTTTCCATCCTTTGAAATGCCCTCATTCTGTAAATAATTTTGAGAAAGAATTAAATTTGATGTATACGTTAGTATATATGAATATTTCATGCACGTATCGAATAGATAGATGGACTCAGCCATGAACACGTTCATGACCTTAGCCCCAAACATCCTTCCTCTCCCCTAAATGAAACACAATATGATTTCTTCTTAGTGATTTAACCTTATAATGATTTCTTAAATTCCAAAGTTATTTTCACCAGCTTCACTACTCTGCAAATGTTCTCTACTCCCCTTCTGCATTTCAGAAACTAGTGCAACGTTACTTCGCGGTTACACCGTTTTGTCGTATCTTTGTATTGCAGTTCGCAACTTTTTCAAGTTGTTCATTGCAAGCTGATCTTTGTTTATGGGTTAACGAGCCAGATGCTTTCCAACGAAATGCGCCTTCTCTTCCTAAACGGTGACGTAAAGCGCACCGAAGCCAACGGCAAACGGATCCGGAGGGCGTCTTCGTACGAGAAGGGTTTTCGTGGCTTTCATAGGCTCTTCCAAATGATCTGTGGCCTGTCAGGTGAGATAAGAAATGTAACCTAAAGAGAGTGGGGCTGGGGGATGGCAGCGTGTGAAGCTGAAACCGCAGCCGTGCGCCGGCGGCTGCCGGAGCCCCGGTACCCGCGCGTCCCTCCGCGTGAGTTGGTAAAATTACCAATTTTACCAACAGTGGTTCAGCTGGAACTTAACGATTTTCTCAAAGCAGCTACTTGACCTATGGTTTAGAAATATCTATTTATTTTTAATTTCATTTAAACCAGCTTTATTTCCAATTACGTAACCCCCTTCTCCTTAACACGCCTTCCAACGCCCCTCTCCCCATCTCCTGCATCTCCCCCCCTCTTCCCCCCTCCCCAAAATCTTTGCTTCGTCCCCCCGCAAACGCCGCTAACTACCAACTCGTAAAACATATCAGCTGGCTTTATTACTTTTAACCATCTTTCCAATTGTGCTATAAAATAAAGGCAGATGCCATTTTAAGATCTTATTATTATCAAGGGCCAACTCCTCCAGCAGCACCTGCTTAGCGGCAATCTGCTTGTTTATAGTCCCTTTTTTTTTTTTTTTTTTATAGGTGACAGTTTAAGGTGGCTGTTCTCCCGTTACAAAGAGTTCTTTTTCATGTGGCAGAAGTGGCACCGCGCGGTAGGCGAGCTCCTTTTCCCCTTTCATCCGGTGATATTGAGAAGGGGTCGCCGGTTCACCTGTGATTTTTGCTTGACAGCTTCGCCACACACATCAGGCTCTGCCAAATGCTCCGCCATTAATTTATGATTTAAAGTAATTAACTTTTGCTGATTAAAGTAATTATTTCAAGTGCATTGCACTCAGGCCCAAATGATGCTCGCAGCCCCCTCTCCAGTTTGAGCTAGCAGCATGCCAAGTGCTTAAAAGCTGCACCAGGGAGCTCGCGGTGGCTTCTGCCAGTCTAACAGATCTGCCATGTTTATGGCTGACTTGTACTAACTGCTCATTTTAATGCTGGAATCCTGGCAGAACATTGACACAGTGTGAAACCTTCATCCGGTAAACAAGACAAGCTTCAAATTGGTGACATCGATGACAGGGAAAACGGTCGAAATGAATCTTGCCTCCAGCCTTCCAGAGGTATTATGGTTTTTTTTTTTTGGTTGGTTTTTGTTTTTTTTTTTGTTTTTTTTCCCGAGCGCTGCTCCTTCTCCAGATTGGCTGTTAAACAATTTACAGCTTTATCCAGCCTCTGCCTTCAGCGTTATGCAGGTGCAAAATTCAGGCTTCTTTAAGTGAAGCGGAGGCCAAAAAAAAAAAGAACCCGAAAAAGCAACCCCACCACCTCCTACTCCCTCAAAAAAAAAAAAAAAAA
>VWZK01012978.1:0-33342 GCA_013396935.1 Baryphthengus martii | reverse complement strand
TTTAGGTTTTCCCCCCCACCCCCTTTTTTTCTTTTTTTTTTTTTTTTTTTTTCTGTAAAGAATGAAGTGCAGCGGCAAAGGGAGAGCGCGGGAGGCAGCGTTACCCGCCCGGCGAGGGCGGGCAGGGTGCCGGCGGCCGAGGAAATCCGCTCGCTCGAGCTCTCCGCTCGCTCTCGTAAGCAAACGGTGAGCTCGCTGCCAAATTGGGGCCGGTTTGTGCTGCGAGCGAGCCCAGGCGCTGAGCTGAGAGCACCACGCTCGCTTCTCGGGAGCCCCTGCTCACAGGCACGATGCGCCGGCGCTCTCACCCTCCGTCCCTGGCCCCTCCCGTGCAACGCGCGCTCTAAACGCACTCCGGCGAGCAGTTTTGCTAACAGAAATAACGCTACTTGTTAAGAAGGGCTTGGCAAAGGCGTCTTGAAAACGCCCGCCAGAAATGGAGACGAACGATTTTCACCGTGTCCGCTTTTGATTTCCAGGTCTCCGCACCTTAACATCTGGTGTCGCCGAAGATGTCATAAGTCTGGAAAATTAATCTTGGGAATTTTTAAATTTTTGTTTGAGCAAAATATGGGATTTAGTTGGTTCCTGATCCAAAGTCCCCAGGGATGGTGGGCTCAGCCTTCTCTGTGCTCCCTGCAGTTGTGCCAAGCTTGGGTGAGCCTCTCTCCCCTCGCTCGAGGAAAGCGAGCGTAATCCTCCGAGCGTCGGGTTTTCTTTCAGGGCGGATGAGCGCGGGATGTAAAAACTGCGGAGATGATGAACGGCTGTGATTGACACAGGGAAGGCTGGCCAAGCTTGGCTCTCACCCTAACGCCAGCGGCGATGCCGCCTTGGGTGTTAATATCAAATACCAAGGTAAGCCAAGCGGTTCGAGGTACCTGCCTCATTAGCTGGCGAACTCGATATCTTCAAATATCTCAAGGTCTTCAGGTTTTGGGTGGGTGTTGAAGCAGTTCTGGGTGGGCCAAGGCAGAGGTGTTGCCCCTGGGGATGGACAACCAGCAGCAGAGCCCCTGGCTTGGCCTTTCCCTGCGTTGAGCTGTGAAAAAAAATCCCCAGGAGCTGGTCAGATGGAAAGGGAACAACACAACGGAGAGCGAGGGCAAATATCAGAAGCAGAGCGACCTGGCGCCCAGATGCAATAGGCCCATTTGAATTGAATTCTTCTAAACCACAGAATTAGTAAAAGCATGAAAGTCCCGTTACCGAACGGCACAAGACATTCGTGGTTGTAGGTGTTAAATCAAACCGAGGTCCGAGGTATTAATGGGCAAAAGGGCTGTGTTTAAACAGTTGCCTGCTTATTAAATCTCTAATGAAGGACATGCAGACCAACTGGCTAAGATTTTTTCCACTGAAGATGACAAATTGTGATTATTGAAATGTTTTTAACCCATTACCGAGAAAACTGATTTTATTAAAAAAAACCAAACAATTCCCAAATTTCCCCCAGCAGCTTTATCGCGACAGCGCTACCTCTGCAGGTCACTGTAAATGGATTTTTTTGCCGTGCTGCATTAACCCCTCGCTGGTACCTAGTTTTTGAGTTTTTACAGCTTTTTTTTTTTTATGAAATCTTCCGGGATTAAGATGTGCAGGTCTCGAACAGGCCTGCAATGGCTGCCTCGTGATTTTTGGGCTGGATGGCGCATCGTGTTAGCGTAACTATTTTCCCCTCTACAGCATACCCCTCGATAGGAATAAGTGCACTTAACTTGACTCAATCAGCCATCTGTGACTCCATCAGCCACAGTGGAAACTGATGGTAATGGCCAATTGTTAACCAGACAATAGCAGATGCTAACTTTAATATCCAACAGCGCTCTTCCGAGCATCTTTTATGGAGACGTGGCCTCGCTTTAATACGTGTTTGCTTCCCCAAAAACATGGCAACTTAGGAAAGGCTGATCAGCCCAGGGAGCTGTGTGACTTGAAGCAACGAACTCGGAGGAATGGCAGCCAGCGTTCTGTTTCTGGGCCATAATGTCCATAAAGTAAAAATTTAGAAGGTTGGATTAAAAATTCTTCATCAAATCCATTTTTTTTTTTTTTCCCAGTTAAATTTCACAAAGGGCCACGTACCGGAGGCTAGCACTGGAGTAATGTCTTTCCTGGCAGTGTCCTTGCCTCCTATTAGGTAATCAATTAGTCTCAGAACATTAAAAAGCAAAATGCTGCAACAGGATTTTCCCCCAAATTCAAAAATATTTACGAAAGGATTTCATCGCTGCCGTTTATTTACATCTAAGCACGGAGGCCGCCGGTTTGGCACCGAGACAGCTTTGCAACCTCGACCCCGGAGGACATCTGGTCTCTTCTGGGTCTCGGCGGTTCCTTTTCGCGGAGATTTGCTCGCCTCCGGTAATGGATGAGCCCATTTTCGCTTTGACTGTGGCCTGCAGTCTACGAGAGACGTTGGGAGCAATTTGTAGTCGACGGGGCAGGTCTGTTCCATCTAAAACATTATCAATGAGCTTGTCAACCCGAGCCTTAACCTTCTTTGTTATTTTCATCTGCTCCTCTCTCAGATGTCTCTCCTCGTACCCGTAACCTCGGAAGACTAGCAACAGGATGTCATACACCTGTTTTGCTCAAGGCTGGGACTCGGAGCCCCGCGCGATATTGTGTAGGCATTGGCTCGCTCGCTGCTTTGCTCAACGTATATGTCAGAATGTCAGATGATAGTTGTTGTATCTGCAGCTGTTGCATGAGCAGAGTGCCAGGGGCACAACTTTCCTGCAGTGAGCTTTAATTTGCTCTCCCCTCCCTGAAGAGCTCCCGCGCTTCACCTTGCTGCTGCTGCTCGCTTGCAGCTGGAGGAGAGCTCAGCCCGCGTGCAGCTGAGGATGCGAGGCGGGAGGCGGGGAAGCAAGCGAGGCAGGCAGCGAGGCTCAGCAACAGCCGGGGTAAAACTTTACCTGAGCTAAAGGTGCTCCCAAACTTCTATTTGCACCTCCACTCAATGAAGCTTTTTTTTTTTTTTTTTTTTCGCGAGAGAGTCTCGCAGCCGCGGAGGGCTTTCTATTTGCGCCAGTCAATCCGTAGGGTGTTTGGATGCCGCTCCGAGAGAGCTTCTTGTAGCCTAAATAAGCCATAACCTGCCAAGAAATTCATGAGAGAGCTGCTTAGGTTTTTGACTGCTCTCAGAATTAGGTTGACAATCAAAACAGATGTAGAGCGAGGCCGCAACTGGATTGCCGAAGGCAAAAAAACCAAACTCCTGTCAAATTCTTTAAAGGCACGAGCCGATAAACCACTGTAATCTGCAGCAATAGTGGACATTAGTAAGTAGACAAGGACACGTACGTCCACCTTCGGATTTGTGTGGGGACTGCGGATTTGGTTTACAAATTAAGTAGCAAGGGCATGGGAATAAATGCTGTAAGATACGGAGCCGGCGAAACTTCCAAAAGACGCAGCGTGGCCGCATGAATATTGCAAGATGTTTCTCGGGGTGGTTTTTAAAAAAAAAAAAAAGACGTTGCTTTTGCAGGATGGCTGCGTTTCCGAGTGACATAGCGGGCTGGCACAGATCATCTGTCATTTAAAAGAAGAAAGCAGGAGCGAGTTTGATTAGAGAAGCAACATAATTCTGGGTTACTGGGTATTGCTTTGGTTGCATCCATTATTCAAGCGGACACCAGGCGTTTTGTCTTTCCCTTGAAATGTTGACTGAATCGAGGCTGAATATATAAACTAAGGCTTCAACTTTGATAAGGAGGATGGATGCAGTGGCCTAACGTGCACATCTGTATCTTGTCGAAGAGTCACAACTCGTAATTCCTGCATCTAGGTCTTCTTAACAGGCAGGAAAGGAGAGAGGTTTGCCGGATGAAGACACTGGTGGGAGTCAAAAAAAAACCCAGCTGTTCTACGGCTGTCTGCTGGGTGAACAACTGACTGAAAGGACATCTCTGGAGGTACAGATGCATCAGCATCTGGAGTTGCTGTATGGTAGGTCTTCAGGGGGGTTGGCCTCGATGGTCTCCAGAGGTCCCTTCCAAAGCCTACCATTCTATGGTGTTTCAGGATAAGGATGATTGGCACCTATTTAATGAAACCTTGGCTTGGGGAAAATGCTGATTCATTCCAAAGTGAACTGTGCACAGGCAAGGGTTTGTTTCCATGAATATATTCCAGTTTGAAAAGGAGTAGGAGAACAAGCCCAAATAGTTTTTCAGGGAGGTTTTACTAATTAAGAATTTTTTGGTAAAATGACCTTTGCTTTCAGAATGTAGTCTGTAGGTTTTTTTTTCAAAAGGACAGACATTTCAGGATCGTAGAGCTTGAGTAATATTTTAACCTCAGAAATAACACACCTCAAATCATCTGGCTTTGCTTTGGGACAAGCACAGCAACGTTTGCCTACCCTGCAGCTTCAGGGAGGAGGATCCTGCAAGGGCTCCGCGTGGTGAGGAACCCAGCGCCACGTTCGTGTTCATCAAATCCCCGTCTAAAGCGCACGAGCCAGAGCGCCTGGGAAGGTGCCTGCCGTGGAGCTGGGCTGCCAGCCCGTGCCTAGCAAGTTGGCTTTGATGGTCACTTGGCACACGTGGCCCGTGGCACCGAATTCAACAGCGCCGCGCAGTCGAGCGTTAAGAGGACCTGGTCCCTGCTGGCAAAATCACTCTCCCTGCTCCGTCGATGAAGATGGATTGGCCCAAGCGGAGCATCGGGTCTGCAAGCCCAAAAATGAGCTGGAAATGTGAGCTCGGGCCTCTCTGACATCCTGGCCACGTCTTCCCTCATTGAGGCAGGACGTGCTTTGTCCCTTGGGGACCTCAGAGCATCTCCTGGGATTACAGAGCAAAGGAGCCCTCAGAACAAAAGGTCCTTGACATTTCTTTTGGCTCGTCTCCCCTTTCTCTTCTTCCCCTCCCTATGCCCTCCCTATATTAATACTTCTCTAATCTTTTTAATTAAAGTGCCATCTATTTTTGATACCTCGCCACCGGATCCAAGGCTGTAATCCCGAGTGAAGGCCGGATTCCCTCCACCGCAGCGTGAGGAAATGTCATTCCTTGTACTGTTATTTCCAATCAAGTTCGGTAATGTTTATTTATATTTTTTTTTCTTGCTTAGTATTCAGTGTTTTCATATCCTGGTCAGATCTCAATAGGAAAATATGAAAACATGTCAGGAGAGTGGTTCAGTTACAAATGGAGTGCAAAAATGGTTTTGGAGAAAGCCCATTTGTGTGTGATTTCTAACCTAATTCTGCAAACCCCGGTGGTTTGGAGAGTTTAGCATCCAGAGGTTTGGGTACTTGCCCAAACTAACCCTAAAATGCAAACCTTTGGAAGCTTGCCCTTCAGTTCAGTGTGGGATATAAATAGCACTGCTAGGAGCAAACAAAGGAGGTATTGCAACGAGCAGCCAAGAGAGGCTGCACAAAACACTCGATCAGGTCGCGTTTTGGTATCCCAGGCTGCGCTCCGTCTTCTGCCTTAGCGAGGCTGCAAGTTGGAGATGTGCTGCTACTTTTTTTTGTGGTATTAGTGGTGAATTAGTATCAAAAGTGAATTGTGTTTGGTTTTGGGCCCCTCCTGCCCAGAAGGACCTTGAGTAGCTGGAGCGTGGCCAGAGAAGGGCAACAGAGCTGGGGAAGGGTCTGGAGCAGGAATGTGGTGAGGAGAGGCTGAGGGAGCTGGGCTTGTTCAGCCTGGAGCAAAGGAGGCTCAGGGGAGACCTTCTGGCTCTCCACAACTCCCTGACAGGAGGCTGGAGCCAGGGGCGGTTGGGCTCTGTTCCCAAGTAACAAGTGACAGGACAAGAGGAACCGGCCTCCAGTTGCCCCAGGGGAGCTTTAGGTTGGAGCTGAGGAACAATTTGTTCCCCACAAGGGCTCTCCAGGCCTGTCTTGGGCTGCCCAGGGCAGGGGTGGAGGCCCCATGATCCCTGGAGGGGTTTCCAAGGCTTGGAGATGTGGTGCTGAGGGACAGGAGTTAGTGGTGCCCTGGCAGGGATGGGGGAACACTTGGACTCAATGATCTTAGAAGTCTCTTCCAACCTAAAAGATTCTGTGATTCTCTGTGGTACCCCTAGTACCCCCTTCTATAACTTTGAGTATTTAAATCTTCTAAAAGCCAGATCTTTACATGTGAAAGCAATGTTAACGATGTAAATTGGAGAAAAAAAAAAAAAAGAGCAAAAGAAAAACAACTGAAAGGCAGAACTTCCAGGGAAGCCAAACAGGATCTCACAGCCCCCGTGAAATCCCAGATCATCCTCACAGTTCAGCTGACACCCGGCTATTTATGGGAGGTCTAAGAAGAATCAGGCCTCTTTATCTACTTCACCTTTCTCATGTTGCCCCTTCTCTTTGCGGCTGTTCCTCTTTGATGACAACTCGCTGTAAAATTGCCACTCAGCCAGACCTTTGTTTTTTTTTTTTTCCTTCTCGTGTGCCTTCCCTGACCCCTGCTCTTTCCATTTGGCAGAGCCGAGCAGCCAGAGCCCTAAATCACCCCCCTGCCCGCAGAGAGTTGGAGCTCCCCGGCTTCCAGCTGGCGGCTGCTCTCTATTCCTAGTTTTCTTAGTCCCGCGGAGCCGGTGCGTTCTCACGCTGTCCAAAACCCGAGGGCCGGGCTACTAATAGAGACCGCTGGTGAACGGCACACGGGCTTTTCCATGAGTCCCTCTTCCCCAGTGAACGAGCGGGTTTGACATCCCAGCAGCGCCGCTTCGGAGAATAGCTGTCAATAGAATCTCAGCATCACAGAACGTTAGGGGTTGGAAGGGACCTCAAACGATCATCGAGCCCAACCCCCCCCGCCAGAGCTTGCCGGTGCCGCAAGGAAGCGGGGAACTGCGACACCGGCATCGCGTCATCGGCGGTAGCTGGTTATTGATGTCGTCGTTCCTGTCGCTCACCTGATATATACAGCCCACAGTGACTTACCTCCAATCTATAAAGTTATGGGTTTGAGAATCGACATCCAAGAGCTTTAGAATCTCTGTCCCGTTGAGGGGATGCTAAACTCAAAGCGGTGACGAATCTCGGATTCTCTCGCGCCTGTTTCTATATTTCACTCTCCTAAAGGGCCTGTGCGGCCGGTTGCCTGCGCCGTTTGAGGTGTGTTAGGTCTTCCCACTACAATGAGGGCCTGAATAATTAGTTCCTGATTTTTCAAATGGTCTTATGGATGAATCCGTATATCACGAGCGCATAATAATGTCTGTAACGATCTATCTTCTATTTACCACAATGAAATTCTGCTATCTTATTGCATCAGCCTTCAGGAGATGCTTTTGCCTTACGCTCCTTTATTCTACGGGCGCCCTTCGATCTCCAAACCCAGAAAGGGAGAGGTGGACCTTGTCCCTTTTCTTTTTCTTCGAGGCTGACTCCTGGAGGTCTGGTTTCCAGTGAGCAGCCAGCGCGAGCAAGCGGCACCTGTGTCCCGACGCCAGACAGCTGGCGCGCTCCGTGCGTGCCACCGCGCGCCATCTGTGCCAGCCGTCACGGGCCAGTTACGTGACTGGGGTGGGGGGAGTGGAAGTCAGGAGGAAGAAAGGAAGTTCATACCACAACAGAGGTGCATTTGGGTTTTGCGGGGCCCTACGCCGTGCGCTGAAATTTGCCGTGGGTCGGGTCTTTTTGTCTCCTTCCCCGCTCACTTGCTGAAGTAGTTGGTGGTCACATCAGCCTGATGATTTCATTGCAGTTGTTCTGGGTGAATTTCAGTGTAGGATGGGCAGTGGACATTAAGCCCTTAGAATCTATATGGAATTGTTTGGGGTATTCAAAGCATCGACTATTTTTTGAATACATCGAGAGATAAAGAGGGCCTGTTGGGACAGGACAAGGGGGGATGGTTTGAAACTAAAAGAGGGGAGATTTAGACTGGAGAGAAGGAAGAAATAGTTGATGCTGAGGGTGGTGAGAGCCTGGCCCAGGTTGCCTCAAGAGGTGGTGGCTGCCCCATCCCTGGAACCGTTCCAGGGGAGGTTGGATGGGACTCTGAGCAACCTGCTCTAGTTGCAGATGTCCCTGCTCCCTGCAGGGGGGGTTGGAACTAGATGACCTTGAAAGGTCCCTTCCAGCCCAAACTGTTCTATGATTCCCTGATTATTTTTCTATAGCAACTGTGTTTTACCAAAGAAAGAGATCGTTCACAAATAAAATGTTCCTTTGCAGTGCATGGAAGAGCGAGCCCAGCATCCCCCCTGTAAAAGAAAGAGGACCCCTCCATCCCCGCTGACCACTGGAAGCTGCTGGTCTGCCAGGTCAAAACCAACAGCAGGATTTCCTGGTTCAAGTTGGAGTCCTGGGAGCTCCTCGTCGCCACCTGGCTTTGCCGTGGCCCAAAGTGGTGGCAGAGGCCAACATCTGCTCTTAGAGGTGCGTTACACGATAGACCCATAGTCACCTCCTATGGGATGCTGTTACTTCTGCAAGGGTAGAGCTTACTGATGGTGAGGAAACACCATCTCATCTTTGGTCCCTTCTGTGGCTATGTGCTGCACCCCAAGATGACTCCCTTTCTCAGGGGAAGAAGCTCTCTGGCACAGTCCAAAGAGAGTTCAAAATTAACCTTACTTTCCACTCTTTTCTGTGCCTTTCGTTCCGATGCAGCGGGTCACGGCCGTGTGGCACCAGGAGGACGTCGTGGAGCTGCTCCCAGGTTCGCATTGGTGAACACTGTGGCTGTGAGTCCCCTCGGGGGTGGAGGGAAAGGAGCTCCAAACAAATGCTTCTTCCTAGGTGCAATGCACAGAAGTGCATTTTTGGATCGTAGTCCGAGCCTGCATCCTTTGTGAGCCGGTGAGCGTGCCAGGACACCTCGTTTTTTCTCAGTCCAGCACTTCTCCGTTGAGCGGAGGCAGAGTGGGGAGCGTCGCACGTCAAAGAGAGGGGAATTAATGAATGAGAAAACCTTGACATTTACACAATTTAGGCATGTTACTTTTATTTAAGGTTGTTTTGTCGTCGTGTTTTTGTTTGGTTTGGTTTTTTTCGGGGGGGAGGGAAAGGGTGCAGAACCCTTAGTGAATAGACCTGTTAATGCCTCTTGCTTTTTGTGTTTCTATGTGCCAGCTCTAATAATTGTCACGTCAACCTAAGTGAGAAACATCCAGACACGTTTAGGGAAGAAGCCGTAGGGCTTTAGTTCAAGTGACTTCTGCTGCTCCTGGGTGGGGAAGAGGGAACGGCGATAAACAACAGGAATTTGCTGGCTTCTCGGCGGCAAGATTTATTACGTGTAAAAATGTAGGACTTCTGAAGCCATTAATTATACATAAAGTCAATAACCAATCTTAATAGAACTCAAAGTGACAAAAGCGATGACATTTAAGAAATAAGCTTCCCCATACTGCGAGTCCGTGACCATCAGGGAAAGGAAAAAGGCTCAAAACACGCTCTGGAAACGCAGTAATTGTCATTGCCATTTTCTGATTTCATTAGAGAAAAGCACTTTCCCTGTAGGTAGATTGGGAGAGGGAGAAAGTCGGGATCACAAAGGTTAGGTCTGTGTCTGGGATAAGCTGTAGCAGCAAAGAGAGGGAATTCAGGGTAAAAAGTATGAGAATTGGCTTTTCTTTTAGGGTAATAGCTAAGCTTTTAAAACGTATGAAAGTGCATATTGTGTCTGCAGTTTTATTTAGAAAATGAATAGATCAAGCAGAATCATATTGAAGAGCTGGAGAAATAATAATGCTAATATTAGTATTAGTAATAGTAATAATTCCTCTACAGTGCTGCTGATTTCCAGAGGGTGGTATCTGATCAAATCTGACAATAATTAATGCATCTGAGTTTAGACTTGAATCTTCTGTTAGGAAAATTTATGAGAAATAGACATCTCCGTGAACATCCAAGCTTTAAAAGAAGTCCAAGTGCCCAATTTAGACCTTTATTCTAATGTGACAATTAATCATATGCAAGGTGAGAAGGTCTGCTATGAAATCACCACTAATTTATCCTCCTAATTTAAACTCCAGTTTATCTCATTTACTCTGTTCTGGATTTTTATTTTTTTTTTGTGGAAGATCAAGAACCAATTCTTGGCCGTTACTCTTGACGGAAATCAGTTGAAATGAGCCGGAGTAGCGACAAAAAGCAAGGCCCACAGATGAGTAAGGGTTGCCAGGTTCTGGACATTTTTTTTCAGCTGCCTAATTGAGGAAATATTTTTCGTTCTTTGTTTGGGGGGCTGGCTTGGTTTGTTCGCTTGTTTCCTCAAGAGCGGGGAATTTTTTGTCGGTTCTCGCCCTTGTTGCAGTTTCGCTGGAGCAGGCGTTGGGGCTGTTAGCAAGTGACGTGCCCGGGAATATAAAAGAGCACTACATCTTTGGAGCTGTTTCGTGGTATTCCCCAGCATCCTTGTTTGTTATCATTTGAAAGAAGCTTTTGAACTGAAAGGAGGGACAAACAATCTACGGGCGGACAAAAGCCGGTGAGAGCGAGGAGCGGCCAAATTTCCATGGAACGCTCTTGTTTCAATTCATATTTAAATGGGCTCCTAAGCAGCTGGACAACCTCTCCGTGGCCGGCCACGGGCTGATAGTTCTAGCCAAGTAGGAATCACAGGCAATTTGCTGAGAGCAGATGAAAGGTATGTGTTTTGGTCTTTTTTTTTCATGCGAGAGAATGAGCGCTAACCCAACGCGGTACGTCAAGATGTTGGGCAGAGTTTAAGCGCGATCGAACAGATTCTCGGGACGGCGAGTTGGCATCGTTTTCTTTTTGAAGTCATTGGGATTGTGCTGATTTACAGCAGCCAAAGATCAAGCCAAATACGGTTGTTCCTGTCACTAATTTCGATGTCCTTCTGTTTAATGATTCTTTGAGGGGAATTGTTATTTCTTACAAACGAGCCTAGGCAACAATGACTCTATCACCTAACCATTTAGTTTGTGAAGGGCCAGGTCCTACAGCCCTTATTAATTTAAAACTCATGTGCTAGACTTCTGGGGAAAGAGAAAGCCTGGGTCGAAGCTGCCTTTTGCATATCCCATCCTCATCTCAAGCTACCTCGTTCTTTGGCAGATCCTCGTTGCGAGGGAAAGTAGCCCAAATTCTCTCTAATTTTCATCTTGCATATCTCAAACCGAGCCACCTTGGACCATGAAGGTGCTTTTGGAGTCCCCTCTCCTCACTACTTGCTCCACTTGAGGGAGCAGAGGTGACACGTACGGGCTCTGCACCTCCTAAATAACCCTTTATCCCGGGCTTTGCTCTGCCAGAGGCAGCTTTGAGGACGTTTTGTCTAGAACTACCTGGTGCAGAGCATCCTTTGTTTTATTTCTCAGGCTCCAAGAGAAGTTTTTCCCTAATATAGATAAGAGTTGGCTATAACTTCTCAAGTGATGTTTCTACAGGTTTATCGTGATTTAGTGCTATCGTCTGCTTGGAAGACGGCTTAGTGTGCTGGGCGCTTTACGGGCATAACTTAATTATTCTTTCTCCTTATAAAGAAAAAAAAAATCAGGAATTACTGAGAACTTTTAAAAATAACTTCTTACAGGAGCTGGGCCAGGTTAAAGATGTGGTTTTGTTGCGTGACATTCTTTCATTATCATTTTGTTCTAACCACGTGTGTGCTATTGGCTATAGAAAGCAAGGAGGACTTGGTTGATTTTCTTTCCCTCTAACTAGACCTTTCTTAAACCTTCTCTTCCCCATTGGAGGTTCTTTTTGTGGCGCAGCAGCAGCAGCATGTGCATTTATTGGACAGGAGGTGGGGACTTCCCTCTGCTTTTGGATCAGGTTGGAGAATAGGAGCGAGGTCGGTGGTGGTGGCAGGAGGTCGGTGGTGGTGGCAGGAGGTCGGTGGTGGTAGAAAGAGCACCCGGATGCTGAGAGTTGCCATGGCACTAGAAATATTAAAAGAAGATTTGAGAAGTAGAAAGTCGTCATCAGCAGTAGTTTTACACCCCAGAATGAGGACCACAACCCAAGCAGAAGTTTGACGGCTTTACTTTGACACTGTGGAAGGCAGGATTAGGGGGCTGTGTTTCCGTCTCCATCCCTATGCTCCCTGAAGCCAGCACCTATTCGAGGCTCTGGGATAAAGAAAAGGAAGGTGTGTGTGGTTAGGCCTTACAAATGACTGCAAAACACTTTTTCTCTTTTACCTGGGGTAAATCAGATGGGAAAGTGAGCCCATTTAGTTGTCCAGGAGGTTTAAGTGCTTACACAAATCTGTATTCAGGATTTTCCGTGACAAAGCCGTGTTGTAAACTCCAAATTATCATCCTGCAGACTATTTCTGTCTCCAATGACCAGACTCTCGCTCAAAATCATTTCCTTTTCTATCGACAAGCTTTATTTCCTCTACTCCCCTTGTACTAACTCCGCTACTAGTAGACTTAAGAGTTCTACAAGCGGTGACTGAGAAAATAAAATTTCCTCTGTTAATTTTAAGATTTAGTTGCCACATCTATAAATTTGTGATGAGCAGAAGAGTCGAAAGTAAACTGTTTTTCAATTTATGGCTTGAAGATACAATTAGATAAATGAGCTATTACCTTCAGACGCATAAAAATGTGTTTATGTAGCTGAGTCGATGCGGCGCTGATGCTCCTCGGCTGGCGATTGTGCTCATCAGGAAATACCTGGCTCTTGTCGGATCGCTAGCCCAAATTCCTTGCTTCGGGAATTAGAGCTCGGAGAGAAAGTTGAGTAGCTGCTTCATCTAACAATGGGTATTTCTCCAGTAGGAGAACGAGTCTAACACCTACTCCTGGAAGTGGTGGCTGCTCGCAGTGGGCAGAACGGGAAGCTATGGGGGGGAAAAAAAAAAAAAAAAAGGAAAAACTCAACTTGTACCTCAGAGAGCAGATTTTGGTTCCTCCAGCCCAGTAGTTAAATGCACCCTGATGTCTACAGCTGCTTTGTGTTGCCAATATTATATCCTGATTTATTTTGAAGAGCAAAGCAGGAGTGAAGTGGCAAGTAATCTCTGATGAGGTTGAAATTCAGTATCTGCCATTCATTTTTATTAATAACTAGTTTTTTTGGCCAGGCAAATATCCATAGAGGAAAATAAATTAATAAACCAACCCAGACTGGAAGAGGAAAAAAAAAAAGATATAGATACAAAAGCCCTTGCAAGATGACTAACACCCTTGCAACATGAATGGTATGAAATTTATCCTCCCTTGGTGTTTTGGGTTTGGTTTTTTTGTCTCGGAATACATGATTTCCCAAGGATAAAATCACTAAAAGCTACTTTTAGCTTCCATAGCTTTCCAGAGTCTGCCATGGAGCAAAGTGGTTTCGTGGAATGCATATTGAATTTATCCTTTAATTCGGTTTTACACAAGTAAAACCTTGAGTGAGTGCTCTCAGCTTAGGAAAATTGGCCCAAATTACCGAATGGAAAATGGAACTCTTCATGCACTTTTGTCTTTAATGAAGAAAAAACTTTACCTAAGGGAGGAAGCGATCTGGATTTGGTGCAAATAATGAAGTCAAATAGAGAAATTACTAAGCAAAGCATTATTTTTTAATTTTTTTTTTTTCAAAGGCAAATGGAAAACAAATGTCTGAGAGAGACTCTGAGCTTGCTTAGTATTTTATATTCAAATACTTCTTGGGTTTATACTGAAGAAACAAAGTGTATTTATTGTCTTTCCATCATAGGTGGTTTCAGGATGGAAATAATGTCACCGAGGTCAGCGCAATTCAGTGTACAGAGCTACAATAAATCCTGCATTGACTTCCAGGAGTTGTCCTTAGAAGACACGTTTGTTTAATTTTGGGTATCATCAAAAAACCGCCATTAGACGGTGGTTTGTCCAGATCTCTGTTGGGAGCAATCATGTGCTATGGGAACTTGTTGGTGATTGTCGTGAGATCACCCAACTACATTCTTTCCCCAGAAAATAAATTGCTGTGGCTTCACTTGGTGCTCCTGATGCTGAGACAACTCCTACCAGCTGAAGATCCGACCCGTGGACAAACTCTCAGCTAAGCCTTTGGCTTCAGTGAGCTTGTAAAAGAGACAGTTGGTGTTGCCCTCTGAATTTTCGCTTTGGAAGGAGTATGGAGATGATGTAATACAGCCTCAAGCCCATTTTTGGGGTGTTTTTGTCCTGTTTTGGCTCTAACCGTGGTTTAAACGCCCTTGCAACTGCGTCTTCAGCTGCATCGAACCGGACAATAACTCACGCCGGGAGACCTTGTCCAAACAAGTGGCCAAAATGTCAAGGAACTGCACTTACTTCATGGTGGACATTGGACTTAAATCTCACAAAGGAACCATTTGAAGATGCACTAGCCAAGTATTCACTTAAAAGTGGGAACAGACCACACCAAAGCCAACAGGGAGAGGTAATTTGATAGACAAGTTCACCTAAGTGATACTAGCACGTTGTTTATCTTCCCAGCCATCAGGTTTAAGAGCTGTTGTGCATAACTTTCTTAACCTTAACCTCATCAGTTCGTCTCTGGGGACGTCAGACTAGCGCGAGGGATAAAGGAAAATCAATGCTGAGGTTGGTTCTGGTAAATGTTTATGTCTGTATGCAAAGGAAGGAGGGGGGGAGAACTTGAAACTCTCCCTTCCCCGTGCAAGCTTTTAATGAAATTAGGTCTTAGAAACGTGGAGCGTGATCTCTGCGGCGTTTTGACCTGCGAGACTCGCCAAAACCGACGGCGAAATCCCGCCGTTCGTACGCTTCCCACGCAACGCCCGCGAACTCGATACATCCCGAGGAAAGGGCCCGAGGGCTGCTTGTTTACATTCCTAAGGTCTTTACAAACAAGGAGAACAATATCTGCTCTTTCCAGATTACTGTGGTCAGGTTCCTGTGTACAGCAGGAGTGACCTTTGCAAGTTGAGCAATCTCTATATACTCAAGCCCGAGTGTCGTACAAAGCTCAGGTGTATCGTCTTACCGGGAGTTAATATGAGCTACGTGAAGAATGATTTTTACAGTATCCAGCTGTCAAATACCAAGTGATTGAATTTTGAGCTCAGAAAGAGGACCTTTCTCTTATGTAAATGCAAGGATTCTTCCTACTGCTGGGAAACTGTATGTTGTGCACAATCCAGCCTACGTTTGTGCTGTTTCCTCTCTGACTCCTCTTTATCTGTGGTTATCGCTCTCCGCAACTCCCTGACAGGAGATTGGAGCCAGGGGAGGTCGGGCTCTGCTCCCAAGGAACAAGCGACAGAACAAGAGGGAATGGCCTCAAGTTGCCCCAGGGGAGGCTTAGGTTGGAGCTGAGGAACAATTTGTTGCCCTGCAGGGTTGTGAAGTCCTGTCCCAGGCTGCCCAGGGCAGGGCTGGAGTGCCCATGATCCCTGGAGGGGTTTCCAAAGCGTGGAGCTGTGGTGCCTGAGGGACAGGGGTTAGTGGTGCCCTGGCAGGGATGGGTTAACAGTTGGACTTGATGATCTTGAAGGTCTCTTCCAACCCAAACAATGCTATGCTTCTGTGATTCTAGCCTGTTTTCTGCATCCCTTTCCTTACCAAAGACATCTTTACATCAGTGAAGGGAGAGCTGGCAGGTGGAGCACCTCCTACTCCATGCTCCCCCCTGCCCAGGCAATAATTTGAGATGATGTAAAGCAGAATCAACCAGCCCTTTTGCGCTCTGTAGGACTTGGAGCTGTGGCACCTGCATCCCACAGCCAGAGAGCAGGTCGATGCTTTTATTCGGCTCCAAACCATTGCAAAGGGCCACGGGCACAACCCAGCCTCTCTTTCCTGCTGCTCCTGCCCACCATTCCTGTCTGGTGGCCTAAAGCTTCCAGCCTCTATCGGGGAGGGTGCTGCACCTTCCTGAAGGAAAAGCTCATTTTATGTTAGGTGTTTCAAAGGCATAAAGGCAGCACATGTCAGATGCATCAATGATCTTTGGTGAGGATCTGTGGTGCTTGAGCTGGTGGGAGACACAGGCAAAGCGGTGGATGAAAACAACTGGCTGAAGAAAGTCTTTCTCCTCAGTGCTACAGCCTTGAGCAGAGAAGGACAGGACTGAGAAATCAAATATTTTTCTGGCGTTTTCCAGCCAGCACTGGTAGCGAGGAGAAGCTATGAGAAGATGGGATGGGTGGCCCTATGACCCAGTGACCAAAGAGGTGCTCACAGTCTCCTAAACTCATCAGAGCAGTTGGTAAAGTCCTCCAAATGGAATTTTACTGCCTTTCCCTCTCCTGTGGCTATGAGGCTAACAGGAAGAAGCTTTGCCCTGATGAGACATCAGGTCTGACCTGCTTCAGAGCAAGCTCCTAGGAAGAAAGAGGAGATACGAGAGGAGGAGAGGCATATGGGCTGTTCACAAGGAGGTTTCTTGCCTTTGCGCTGTTCTGAGTGTCGTGCTGTCATTAAAACCAGCTCTGTAAATCTAACTGGCCCCAAAGAGGATGGAGAGGAAGGCTGGGCAGCTGCACAGGGTTCCGTGGGGTTGCTCAAGAGCGAGGAGAAGCACAGGAGAGAGCTGCTGGTTGCTTGGGGTCCCTGGAGTCCTATGGTCACATGGCTGAAAGTTTCTGCCCTTTACATTTGGAAACCAACCTCGTTAGCTTGGTTTTTAGAGTAATGCAGGCTCTTCCCAAACAGGGTTTGCTTCCACTGCATCAGCTTGTGTTCTCTGAGGGCTCCGTGGGAAAACCTTTGTGCAAAGACGAATCAACCCTTCATTTTCTCAGGCCACTACCTATTGGGCTTTTTTGTCTGTGCTTACAAGACACCTGGAAAAAAAATAATTTTGCTATGTAAGTTTAATTTTAGCGTATCAAAGGGTCTTCTGGAAATAGAAGTCTGAACAATTGCAGTGTTTGGAAGGTTCGTGGACACATCCTAACTTTGCAGCTAGGCTGAGACTTTATTTTCTGACAAAAAAACAACTGTGGAAACAAATATAGAAAATGTATAATCCAGATTCTACTCTAGTATTCATATATGCAGCTATAACAGAAAAAAAAAAATAATTAGTGTCTCGGGCTGTCAGCGAGTGCTGTTCTGCCTCTTAAAACCCAAGTGTTACTGGTTAGGGGGAGCGAGATAATGATAGAAACATCCTGTGAGATTGTAACCCAAGTGTTTTGGTGGTTGAACTTGAGGAAAGGGCACATATTATCAGCTGCATTCCATTCTCAATTCACTACAGGAGGCTGCGAGAGGAAACGGTCTAAAAACCGGGCGATCAATAATTTGTATAGTGAACACAGTGTGCCGTTAAGTGGTCTAATCTTTAGATCTCTTCAAACAGAAGGTGATACAGAAGAGGAATGACTAGCAAGGAGAAAGCAACCTGAGGTGTAATTCAGAAGAACAAAGGCTTGAAAGGCAAGTTGTACTACATCGGTTTTGCGCTGGAAAACCCGATAGGTCACCGAGCCTGGCTGGTCATTCTCCAAGAGTTTCCTTCAGTGAAAGCTTGGGTCGGGAAAAAAAATTGAGTCAGCCACAAACCAAATTATGTCTTCTGTAGAATATTTGCTTCTGTGCATTCTCCTTCAGAGTAAAGCTTCGTTCTGAGGCCCAGGAATCGAGGTTTCCAGTTGCTGCAGGTGCTCCCCTTTGCCTTTCCTTGCTTGCTTAAGTCCCTGAATTGCCAAAAAGAATTACTGGAGGGATGTTCTACTAACAAGTGACCTGGATCGCCCCAGAAGAGGCAGAATGCGTGTTACAATATGAAAGACCTGAACAAACCCTCTCTAGAAGCTTTCTTTAGAGGCCTTGGTATTTGAAAGAGAAGCCAAATCCAGTAATTCCTGCCGCGGTGGTTTTGTGACGGTACAAAGAAATAAAATTCCTTGGTGTAGAGAAAACAAGGTAAGAGACACTGGTCCTGTTTTGAAGGTTAAATTAGGCTTTAGCGTTCTGACTTAATTAATCTATTAAGTAATTTCACAGAATCATCGACTCATCAAGATCCATCAGGCCAGAAAGGGCTGTTGTCATCATTTAAGGCGATCCGTGCAACATGAAGCATAAGATTTCCCAGAATTGTTGGATTTCTTTGATTTGAGTTGAATGAAGTTCATCTTTTAGGGGGAAAACTTAATCTCAGTTTCAACTCTCAGAGTTTTAAGGCAATAATACATTTCCAGGGGTGACTCACGGAGTGAGAAGAGAGTTTTCAGTACTGTGGGTCTGAGTAGATTAGCAGACTGTCTATAAACTGAGGGAAGAAAATAAGAAGGGAAAGAGGAACAAGCCAAGGAGAGAGTGAAACTTGGAATTGGAAAACCAACTCCAGTTCCAGATAAAACATTTCATTACATATGATGGGTTTAGAAGCAGTTTGCCCAGTGATTTGTTTTGACTCATGTTTTTTTTATTATTATTATTTCTTTATTTAACAAGGCATTGTGTGAAACATGGCATTGTTCCTTACAGGAAATAAAGAACAAGAAATCTATTTATTTCTTGCATACTTGTATTGACAGCGGTATGAAGTTGTAATGTGGAAGTAATAGCTCCAAAGAGCAGCAGCCGTGTGGTATTTCCTTTTGGAGCTGCACCGCATTATCTAGAAATGAGAATGCTTGGACTGGAAGGATGTTGCTGATTCCCAGAAGTTGAGCCTTTTTTTTTTTTTTTTTTTAATACAAGTTTTTATTAAATATCTTTAGTGTGCTGACAAAATTCAGACCTTTGTTTATAGGGAGATATTCAGATCCCCCTGGACAGAGCTTGGGCCAAAACCTGGAAGTGCTAAATATCTGCTACCACATCCGAATTCACACTTCTCAGTTTCTGGCTTTTTCTCCCAAAGTTTTATGCTTGATCCTTTTCATTGTCACACTCCATTGCTAACTCAGCTGGACTGAATGCAGAAAACAATATCCTGAAAAACCCATAGACTGCTGGAGGCTGCCGTGGAGTTGGCTGAGCAGGCAGACACGTTGAGTCTATCCAAAGCGTTGGACTCTTGGGTTGAAGGTGGCCAGTGTGACAAGCTGAGAAGTACCTGGAGATGTCTCGTATCCCGAATCGTGACTTCTGCTGCTAGGTCTCTGTATTGTTACATGTGTGGAAGCACTTTATTGCCAGATTTAAGGAATATATCCCCCAACATCATACTTTGGTTGAAATACTATATTTGTTTAACTAAAATTGAGTAGTTTTTGAGTAATTCTCCCTTTTGCAAGTGGGCTTGGTCTCTGTTCTCTTCTCTTCTGAGCTATAGGCGAGGGAAGGAGCATTGTGCCCAAGAAACGACGGGCATTTCCACTGATTTTTTTTTTTTTTTTCTCCCTTATTCTTTTCCGATCACTGAAACCCCGTTCGCTTCCCATTAATCTTTTTGTTTTCCTTTCTCAACCGCTGACAAGATTTTTCTGCAGTTTCTCACCATTTCTAGCCGGCCCGAAGTTTCACCTTCCACATCGGGGCGTTGCGCTTTACTGACGATCCCTGCACCGCCCGGCGCGATCGGACAAGCGACGTGCGCTGAGGAGCGAACACCGTCACAGCTGCTGGGCTGACAACTGAGAGGCACGAGTTGGGGACAAAGCCGAGCAGGAGGGGCGATGTGGGAACGTTCATGCTTGTGAGGTACCCTCTTCCTCCCTCCCCTCTTTCTGAAGAAGGGAAAGAAGCTGGGCCTTGGTCCAAAAAAGCACTTAAGCACACGCTTGACCTGAAGTCAAAGACTCAATCCTGTCTTTCCTATGGTTTTCTGTTACCTGGTTGTGCATTTAGTGGAATAAATGTTCATCTTTTTGATCCCGTACTTAAGGGAGATGATCCATGCTTTTTTACTAGCTGAAAATATGAAAATCTGTTTGTTATTTCACAGCTGTGCAAACAGATTTGCAGGAAATTTAACGCGGTGCGTTTAGCGTTCGGTAGGTTGCACCATCCCTTGATTAACAAGGGAAAGTTATCACGTGGTGAAAGTGGGGAGAGATGGTTTTGATCCGCTCTTGCACGAGATTGGGAAAGAGAAAGGATTAAAGCACCCTAAACATCAAGCTTGGCAGCAATTGTCGAGAACAAAAATGAAAATAGTTTTAAGAGAACGGCGCAGGCAACAACTCACTTGGGGGGGTCGGCAGAGGACCAGAAGAAGTGGCCAGACTGACATTGCTTGGTTTTATTAACTCATCCATAATTAGCCCATAGCTTAGATACCATTTAGCTTGTGCCATATGGGCTAATATAGTCCTGAAAGTTACCCCCCATGCAGGTGACAGTCTGTCACGCTGAAGGAAGATTAGCATAAAACAAACAGCACTGCGCTCGTAACGATGGTCGCGCCGTTTGCCGCGCCAGAGTTAAGGGTGTACGAGCCCTTCCGCTAGAACCCGATCTTCAAGATTTTATTGAGTGGAGACAAAAGGTGTGTGCACACATCCATGCCCCTTATAGCACAGGGATTCTTCAATTCTCAGGCAAACTCGTCGTGTAGTTGTTTGGGTTTGGGTTTTTTTTCTGGAAGTTATTTAATTTTTAGTTATTTTTGTAATGGTTTCATTGGCCGATGTAGGTATTTCCTTGCAGCTCGGCCCGTCTTCCTCGGAGCAGTGCGTGGAATCGGCTATTCCAGGTAAAACACCTTGGGCAATTAGATCCTGCTGGCTTCCACCTTGATCAATGTACAACACAGTGGCTGTTAAGCTCAAATAAAACCCAGAAAGTTACGCTGGACGCGCCCATCAACTCGATTAGAGCTTTCCATGGTATATATGAATCTAACCGAAAGGTCTAACCATAAAGGCAGTCGATTTTTCTCTGAGAATAATTTATACCAGGAGGAAAAGTCAGTCACTGTGTTGATTCCCCTGTATCGAGTAGGAACCGCACCGTCAAAACGCTACCCGCGTGGCGTCGGCACGTCCGGCGCTTAACGTAGGTTTGGCCGCGTTTCGCCGCTATTTGCGTTTTAAAATCGAGGAGGAAGTTTAGCGCCAGAGCCTCTTCCAAACTGTGCTGAGCTTGTGACACAAAGCAGCAGAAGCCATTAGCAATTCTCGGTTAAGGCTGATCGGTCGTGCTGGTGAACCATTGCTTCTCTTCTCCCCCCCCATCCCCAACATATTTTGCTTTCCTCTGTTTTCCAGATGAAAAGGAAGCTCCCCTTCCAATAAGTTTTCCTGACTTTTCTTTTGAAAGGCAGCCTAACCATTTGAAATATTTTAAATGAAGTGAATTTTGTTATAAAGACAGGAGTTAAGTTGGTTTTGTTTTTTTTTTCTGTTTTTTTTTTTTTTTTTCCTTTCTCCAGCCCTCATCGGCTATTTATGTGACTCTGTGGTTTTCAAATGGTGTAATGCTAGAGGATGCCAAATGTCCTGCCATTTAATAACCAGTAGCATACAGAGCTCTTTTCAAAATGCCACCACTCTGAGCATCTGTTGTTATTAAGTAAGATGATCAAATTTTGTACAGGACTTCAATTTTGCTTCTCACATCACTTACCGAGCAAGAATAATATGCAGTCTGTGTATAAAACTAATGTGTTGGGATCATTGAGCCAATTGCTGGTTTTTGTGTTCTGCTTTATTGCAGATTGTAAAATAAACTTTGGCCTTTTATTATTATTATTTTTTTTTTTTAATAAACGTTATAAAAATGCTCTGTGAATTAGGAGAGTGTCAGCAATTAAAGCCATTTAACATCATAATAATTAAAAACGCAATACTCCAGTGTAGTCAGCACTGGTTCACATAAAAAGCCACATTGTTGGTCCTTAATAATTACCTTCTCTGACAGATAGGCTAAAGAAGAGGGGAAAGGTGCACATTGTGAGCATCAGGCGAGCGACTAATTCTTATTGTTTTCTGGAAATGGCTCTAAAATCTTTTACAGTCCGTGTCTTTCAGCTAACAGCTGTGCAGGAATGTCCTCGGCTCACCATTGCTTTTCTCTCCAGCAGAATATGACTGACAACAGAACAACACAAGGGAACAGCTGGGTCGAAACGCAGAATATTTTTCCTGGTAGAGAAAGAAGCTGATTAGGCTGCGGAGTACCTAATTGGGTAAGATGCCCCTCATTTTCAAACGATAAAATTCAGAGAGTGTAGAGCAGGGAAGAGAGGATGGCTTGGTAAAGAGCCGTCTGTTTGTCCCGCAGCACTAACTGGACCTTTAAAATGAGCGATGCTTTTGCAGCTGTGGTTTGGGACCGTGCCCGAGCTCGACGTCGCAGAGGGGCCACATTTTTGAGAGGGGACCGAACTCGGATGTAATAGCATTTAAATTACACCTCTGCTTCCCAGTCCGTTCTCCTCGCTCTTCTTAACTTGCATAAGCAGAAGGGCAGATTTCCCCACGGCGTTCTATTTATTTATTTTTTTTTTCCCAGGGAAGAATAAGGAAAAGCAAAACAAAGCACAAATTTTATTGATTTAGTTTTTTTGTTTGGGTTTTTTTTTCCTTCTTGAGCATCGGAGGTGTGGGATTCTTCCCTGATTTCATCACTCGCTGTACGTTGCTGCAGAAAGGTGATGCTGTAGAAACAGTGTCGTTTTCTGTCTTGAGAAGAGATGGAGAAGTTTTGGTTGCAGGACTGTGACAAAGGAAGAGCTGGTGTCCTCAAATGCCCAGAAGGGAATGGGGTCCAAAGAGCTTTTGGAGGAGCATTCTGAATGCTGCCTCTGGAAATCCTAGAAAGTAGGGAGGGAAAATTGACTTGAAACATCCTGATGAGATAATTTGTTTTCTCTCTCTTCCTGGAAAGTCCAAGAGCTTTCTCTGTTCTCTCGTCTGTCCGTGGAAATATTCCCAGAATGTTGCCCAACTGATTTATTTCATTCGCTCTAGCTTCTCTATCAGCATTCAAACCTGTTGGGCTTGGGTTTTGGTTTTAAATTTATTTTTCTGAAATGTAGCTTTGAATGTGTGAGCCTCCCCATCCCACAGCCAGCCACACTGCCAAGAAGCTCTAGGGGTGAGCTCCATGAGCAATTTTCCTCAACATTAACGGGACCCTTTTAAGATTTGTCTGAACAGGATGCTGGGCCATCTTGCAATTTGGGCAAGAAAGGTTGAACCAGATGACCTTTGAGGTCTCTTTCAACCTGCTATTCAGTGATTCTATGAGAATATGGTCATGAGAAAGATGCTACCAGTTCAGTGCACGTTGTACCTTCACTCACAGGACCATTTGTGCGTCTGGAAGGCTGAATAGAAAATGCATTTATTTATTTATTTATTTATTACTTTCATAGATGTTCAAGCAAGCGAAGAGCTTCTCTACCCAGAGCAAGGTGTGAAAGCTGCTTTGTTGTAGTCGATGTTTTAATCAGGGCTAGGAGGCAGAGAGGTGCAACCCTACTTATGGAGAGGAGCTTTGCACATCCAACAGCCTCTCTCCAGAGGGCTGCAGGCTGAGAGCTCGGGAGCTTGGCTACGGCTGTGCCTTCGGGCACCCCGAGCTCGCGCTTTGGCAGCGAAGACTCGGAGGGTGGAGCGCCCTTTGGAAGAAAAGCTTGAAAGATAAACTTCAAACCAGCTCTTGCAAGGCTCTCTATCAAATATCAGCAAGATTGGAAATCATTCTAGGGGCGGATAAAGTCAGTCGGCGTGAAAATCTCATTGGTCTGATTTCTCTTTCCTTCGTCTCGTGTATTTTGGCTTGATTTGAAAAGCCTGTTACTGGTTGTATTTGCCGTTCTCCAAGGAAACAAATGATTAAGCGTCGTGAGTTTGATGTTGGGATGCAGGAATAAGAAGTATCTGTCGAAGTTCATGAAGTGCAAGTTAAATCATGTCAAAACTGCTCTGAAGGTAAGCAAACCAAAATGTTCCTTGGAACACGGCGGGAAAGAGTGTTTCTGCAGGGGTGTCTACACACCCTGTAAATGGTGTCTACACCATCTTTGGCTGGTGCTTGTTCTTCCCAAAGTCTTGGTGTTGAGTGATGGGATTGTAAAATCAAGAGGAGCACATCCAGTGAGGTGTTACCAGCGCAGGTTCGGGTACCTGGGGGGAAAGAGCAGTGGCACACCCCAAAGACCAGTGACAAGCATTTTAAAACCAGTGGACGCCATCTGAAAAGCTCTTTCGGAAACTTTCCCGCCTTAGATTGTAGTTGATATGTGTGCAGTAATTTTAGTTCAAATTTTAACCTTAGATTTTAAATGGATTATCATTTTGTAAGGAAATAGCCAGAATTTCCTGACAGAAAAGGATTGGATTTGCAGTTCAGGAGAACTCTCTGCTTCTCGAGCACCAGAAGAGTTTTTAGGTGAAAGTAGAAAAGAAGCAAATTATCCTCTGATTATACTGCATCGAATAATGGAAATAGAATTCCATCTGCCATAGAAATCATAAATAATAAATACATTATTAAATCAATAAACTGAGCGCAACAATGAATTTTAATTCTTACGTGATGATTAGAACCAGCTCTTTCTTCGGGACATATTAAACTATATTTACAGCGCATTCCACTTGGGCTTGGTTTTTTTTTTTTAATAGGTGATCTGTTTCTTTTTCAGGAAGTTCATATGAAGTTTCTGAACCTTCACTTTGCCCCTTAGGGAGAAGCAGCCCGGAAATAAGGTGAAAGTGTTCTGAAAGAAATGGGGAAATCTCAAAAGGAAAAAAAAAAACAAACCCAACAAAAAAAGGCACATTATAGAAATACTGGTAAATAAAATATAACCAACGAGCGGCATGGGAAAGGTTTTTAACCCATTGCACACCAGTTGTCCCCCACTGCCAGCCAGTGGAATGCTGAATGAAGAATTGTATGACTCTGAATATTAGTGACATCAAATATGATACAAATTCTAATGGATTAAAATAGAAGAAAACGCGGTGCACCAAGGACAAATGCATAAAATCGGCGCTAGCTGAGTCTTTCACCATCCTGTATAAGGAATAAGGGTAATATTTTACTAAGAAAACACACAAATACTTTAAAAATTAGGTTTAGCAAAGCTGCTGCATCTCAAGAGGCTTTTGCTGCACGATTCGATTGCAGATGGAAGTGCCAGAACTTCCCTTGGTCTATAGGAACCCTCCAAGAGACACAGTATTTTACTGTTACAGATACATTACTTTGCCTACCGCTTTAAAACATCTGTAGGGCCAAGTCCAGAAATAGTTAGGAGTAATCTTCTGAGAATAAACTGCACCTTGCACCTTTTGAGGTTCTTCAAAGGGTATTTTACGCAACTGGATTTTTTTGTCGCAGATCTCGAAAACGATGCTCCCGCCTCAGTCCAGGACCTCTGCCTTGAAATGTGGTGGCCATCAAGGAGGTGAGGAAGTGCTGTAAAGATGAAGGACCAGAGAAGGAACACGGTAAGAAACTTTAAGTAGGAAAAAAACAAAAAAAACCCCCACAACAATCCCTTATAGTAAGATTTCCCTGCTTTGGCTTCGCCCCGTGATTTTGGAGTCCTCCTGCCGTACCTGGCAACAAGGAGACCTCAGCGTCTTTCAGCCCCTTGTCCTTCTTTTGCAATGTGTATGAAACTGAGGCTTCATTTTCTTCATGGAACTCTGTACCTCCTACATTGTGGGGTGTTTTGTCCATTCTCAAGATTTCTGAATGGTTTATCCACTCAGTTATTGCAGCAGGGCAGAATCTTGTAGGATTTCTCTAGGTGTTAGATCTCAGTCTCGTGCAGACTGTCTTGGTCAGCTCAAACCATTTTTGCCATGGCTAGGTATCCATTAACTGCTACTGTAGGGTTGATTTTCATTTTAATGCCATTTTTTTATTTGTCAGAGGGAGCCACAGATATGTTTTAAAATTGTAGGTGCACAAGTGCATTGGGGTTTCTGCCAAGCTTTTCTTGCAATGAAGCTGTAGAAAGGTTAAGGTGGACCTTGACCAGCTTGGTTCATCATGGAGATGGATCTCTGACCTTTACAGAGGGATTTTTGCTGCTTTTGGAGCATCTCGTGCCTCCACACACCTCCCTCTAAAGCCGCTCTGTCACCAGGACAGAATCCTAATGACTAATCCTTCAACTCCCCAGTCCTGCGCTCCCACCACCAGTACAGCAGCGTCACCCAGCCCCTAAGCTTCGGAAGTGCTGACAGTCCAACTGAATTTAGAGGACACGAGAAATCTTGACATTCAACTTGACAACGTTTCTTGTCACTGAGCCTCTGTTCCCATGCCTTATTTTTTTTAATGCAAATCCGAAGATGATTAGCTGTTGTTTTCTCTCTTCATTCTGTTTGTTTTCTCTTGTTCTTTGGGCTGTTTTTCATGCCTGGTCTTGGCTGAATTTCTGCTCTTGCTCTGTTCTCTGCCCTTTGTTCTCAGTCGTTGTTTTCCCCCCTTTTTCCTTTTGTGCCTCTCTTGCATATTTTCTGGTGCTCTATCATCTCTGTTCTTTGTCTTTTCTTTTCTTTGTCTTTTCATTTTGCCTATCTTTGTTCTGCGTCCTCTTTGGTGTCTCCCTGTTCTTTGTCTTCTCTTTTTCCTTGTTCTTTCTTTTCCTCTGTCTGTCTCTTTTTATGATTCCCTTTTATCTTCGTTGTGTTCGGAGTAGGTTCGTCTTGATCTTTGTCTTTGCGGAGAACGTGCTCAAATGAAGACAAAACACGCCATTCAAACAGAAATTGCTTATTAATTATAACATGGACTCACTGCCGAAACCCAAGCCTCCCACAAAGCCAGCAAACCAAATCACAGAAATTTGCAGGCCAGCATCTTGGTTTGTTTTTTGTTTTGTTTTGTGTTTTTTTCTGGTCATCTGAGCTCCACACAGGGCCCCGTGGTTGAGCACCCAGCACTTAAACCACGTCCTACCCCAACTCCTCTCCGGGTGGCTGTCAGTCAATAAATGCATCCGAGCTTTTCTCCCTGACCCGTTGATGCTTGGGTGCAGAAGAACCAAAGGGAGGTATCTGGTTCTGCAGCAACTGTGAGTGAAAATGTATATTTTTGGTCTCCAGGATGGAATCCACACGATCTTCATGTCCCAAGCGTGCCCCTTCCTCCTGTGGTGGTGGGGGTGTGTGTGTATAATTTACTGCAGATGTCTTTGACCTACATCATCAGCTCCAAGTTATCAGTTGCTGCTAGAAGGAATGTTTTAATTTACTCACCAGCCCTGCTGGGAATGGGGATCAGCTACAGCCATGCAAGAGACAGGATTTCTTGGTACACTTGGTGAGCAGTCGTGAGTTATTGTTGTTAATTCTTTCATCTTTTTTGCAAAACGAAGCATCTTTAATATGTGGAGACAGGAAAATCACAGGCAGAGTTGTTTTGGTAAAGGAAGTTCTATTTGGTCCCGAAATCAAGCCCTTTGTCATCTCTTTCAGCTTCGAAAAGATTTGTATGATTTCAAAGTTCAAACAGTTCACGGGGAAAAAAGTTGAGGTTTTTTGTTTGTTATCTCACCCATTTCTTCCCCTCGAATCATTCAGTGAAATCTTTCGGCGTATATGGTATTTGATCAATCCTCATTAAAGCCTTGGATGAAAAACAAACTCCAGATCTTGGAGTTACTGCTATTCACCTTCTTTATTTTTTCTTTCTACAGTTTTGTGGGGTTTTTTTTTTCTCTTTTGGTCACAGATTAAGTTGTCAAGCCACAAAACAGATAATCTGGGGGAAGCTTCTCAGAGTAGAGGGGCTGGGTGTTCCTGAGGACCCCTCTGTTCAAGGTCACCATGTCCTGGGGGCTCAGGAGACCTTGTCTGACCCTGCCAGCTTTTCCGGGCTGCTTCGCTCTCCCCTTAACTTTGCCCTTAAACTGTCACTTTCCTGGCCAGGCTGCGGTATATAAATAGAAATCTCATATCTTCTACCTGCTGCGCTCTGGGGAAGCCCCAGAACACCCAGCACATCCCTACCCCGGCTGTAGGACCTGGCCACAATATTGCAGCAAATAACCTGGGTTCGATGTGAATTGCCCTGAATCTGGGAAATGCTGCAGGTTCTCTGGAGGCTGTGAATCGAGTTGAGCCCAGGCTGGGCTCTTCCTGCTGCTTGTGCCTTGTTGTGGTCGTTACCAGCATCATCTCAGTGGTGGATGCAGAAGCAGGACCAGCATTTCTCACCACAGTGGCAGATGCAGAAGCAGGGCCAGTATCTCTCACTATGGTGGAGGGTGCAGAATTAAGACCAACATCCCTCACTGTGGTGGCAGGAGCAGGACCAGCATCCCTCACTGTGGATGCAGAAGCAGGACCAGCATCCCTCACTGTGGTGGTGGATGCAGAAGCAGGACCGGCATCCCTCACTGTGGTGGTGGATGCAGAAGCAGGACCAGTATCCCTCACTGGTGGCAGATCCAGAAGCAGGACCAGTATCCGTCACTGGTGGCAGATCCAGAAGCAGGACCAGCATCTCTCACTGGTTGCAGATCCAGAAGCAGGACCAGCCATCCCTCTCTGCTTAAGGGATGTTTCCCTGCCTCATCCCAACACGTGTATTTTCAAGAGAACGCAGGTGATCTCCCAATCTGCATAAATATGCATGAATTACAGGTTTCTTGAGCTAGATGGGGTTTTTTTCAGTCTTAATAATGTTGATTTAAATTATACTTAAATATTAATAAAGCGATTGAAGACCAGGCTGTTTAGGCCAAATATACATTAAAATTCCCCTTCTATTTTCCCCTCTTTTTAAATCCCCCTCCTTCAGTTTATTCCCTGCGGGAGGGTTTGGGTCCTGAACTCATTGTGCGATCTTCAAACACATAATAAGAATTAATCACCATTAGTCCTCTATTTTAACAGCTGCTTCCTACCCCCCGAACCAGTACAGCTGCAAACTTCCCTCCCTCTGCCGACACCGTAATCCCATTACAGCTGCAAACTTCCACGCTCAAAACCCACAGATTGAAGCTTATTTTGAAACAATTCTCGTTTCTTAATTGCTCAGGTCTGTATCGGAAGCGGGTGATGCAGCTTCCGGGTGGTGGGAGCTGAAGGAGCCTCGTCCTTGCCAAGCGTGAAGCCACCGTGCTGCCGATGCTCCCGCTCCACCCTGGGAGGTTGCAAACCCCACCTGAAGCCTGAGCCCTGTCATTTCCATCAACCAGTATTTATTTCTAATTCATTTCTAATATTTTTTTTTTGGCAACAGGGAGAAGAGATTTGCCTTCTTACGGAAATTTTCCCTTTTTTCCTTCCCGGTTGTGGGCTTTCTTGTACTTCCTTCGTTCTAATATCTGCCCTTAGATTGTAATTATTTTATTTTTTTACTTTTTAGCATTAAGGTTCGAGATAGATAATTATTTTGCTTCATAGTAAATTTCGCTGCAACGTGCCCAGAGGGAGATGAAATAAAAGGTATTTAAAAATCTACCATGTTAGAAAAGTAAAATAATTTCAGCTAATGAGATTATCAAGGATAATCGGTTTACAAAAGCCCATTATGCGACAGATTCATTGATGTCTTAAAACAGAAAAGGAGAATCCTATTTATTTTTTGAAATGGTGTAGAATAAATTGCTGTTCAGAATGTAAAAGGCTGGTTTTCATAGGTTTTTTTTATTTATTTTTTTTTTAAATACGGTGATTTCTGTAGCCCCATCTGCTGTTCATTTTCAGAAGTATCCAGAGGAAGATTTGGTGGAATGTGTGTTTTTTTCTGCCGAAAATTGGCAATGGGTGAGACCTGAACAGTGGATTTGTCTCAGGACGGTAAGGAAGGACTGCACCTCTTCCAGAATTGATGGGAAGAAGTTGCAAGAGCGCAATGGAAGATTCCACCTCTAAGTCGACTGTGACCGAGAAGGTATTTTGGGGAGACAGGTCACTTCTGCAAGGGAGGAAGAGGAGGAGAAGAGGGAGAGGTTGGAAGGGGTGGGTGCTCCCGCTGGAGTGACCATGAGGACCTATTAACAGCTGCTTCCTTATCTCATCAAACCCAAACGGCTCCAACCAAAGAAATGGAGTGGGATAGGTCAAGAGAAGACAGGTGACTGCGATGCCTATAACTCTCTGTAAAAAAGTACAAGGTCATTTTAGGGTTCTGGAATTTTGTTGGGACGTTTTCCTTCCCTTTTTCCCCCTGAACCTTCTAAGAGACACGTGTAAGATTTGGGCTTTGGCTGACCACAAAAGGGTTGACTTGACCCAAGGAGACTGAAAGATCTTCCAGTGCCACCGTGACTCCAGAGAGACCCCAGGGCTTTCTCATATAAATAAACAACAACAGAACCATTAATGTGGTCGTTATGTAAATTAAAATGCATGTGGATAAATCTGCAACCTTGGAAAAAAGTGTCTATTTTATTTCTTGCAGTTTATTGTTTTGAGCACACATTTGGAGGTCCTCGGAGCGTGCCTGGCGGAACCGGTCGATGGAGCCTCTCTTCCAGGAGCTCCCTTTTGCTTCGCGATGCCGCAGAAGGTGACTCTTCAGTAAGTAACACCAAATGATTTCAGACTTGTATAAATAATATACACGTTCTGTCTCCCTTGGAATGATGAAGAGCGCTTAGAGTGATTGATTTGCCAATACACACACGTGGCGGCGGCTGGAACCGTTCGGATTGTCCTTGGATCCCCCAGACTCGTCCTACATCTCCCATGGGTTTGTCTCCCCGCGGCCGCGGAGTCCTCCAGGAGCCCCTCGGGCACCGTGCGAATGGTCTTGGCTTGACCACGGAGGGGGACGTTGGGGGCTGAGCCCTTCGAGCAGCACCTCTGCCCCCCACACAGGGACTTTCATCCCCAAAATATGGCTCTTGTACAGTCTCTTCTGCTGCAACTCAATCTCCCTCTTAAATGGTTCCCTCAATTTTTTTTTTCCTTTAATATTTAGCAGAAAATAATTCTGCGATCAGCTTTATTAAAGCAGCAGGATAGATTAAAAAATGAAATATGTTTAGCAAGATTTGGGGGGTGGGGAGGGGGGGGCAAGGCTGGAGTAATTAATTCTCAATAATACCTGGCATTTCCAGAACTCCTTTCATCCCAAGATCACCAAACAGTTTACAGACATTAATTAATTAAAGCATTATGATGCCCCAGTGTGGGGCCATTGCCGACGTGTCTGACTCAGACAAACTCCCTCCAATTCCCCGGACAGCCGAGCGGTATCCACTCCTCTGCCTGCACCAGGGCTACTCCTCTGAGTAAATACCGCTCAGCTTTCCGAAGCTTTGCACCGTGTGGCCCTATGTAAATATTTTCCAATAAGTTCGATTATTTGCCTTTTGTTCTCTATCAGGAAAACCCCAAATATCTCAGTAATAAAATTTCCAGCCCGTGTTTACACGAGGCCAGTTCGGATGATTAGTTTCTGATTCAACTGCCCATTAAAACATCCCTGCTCCTGGAAAACTCCCTTGGCAAGCTGAGAGGCCGGGCGAGGATTTTAAGCATTGATTTTTCTAGGGGGGGGAAGTGAATTGGGCAATTTTGACAGCGCCGTAAATCGCGCAGGAAAAGAAGAGGAGGCCCTCGGCGGGCGCCCGACAGGGGTGCAAATAACATCACGCTCCCGGAAATCCCCCGTGAAGTGTAAGTTGGGTGAAATCTTCGGAAAGCCGTAGATGATAGAAACTTTCTCCACTCGGATGATTTGATTCATGAAGGCGTAAGTAGATAGATGGATAGATCCATCACGGGGCTCCCCGGGGAACGACGCGATGGTGTTTGTGATTGGAAAAAATATTCTAAAAGAGCTCACGTAGGAGCCAATGGTGAGGCAGTTTTGTACTGCCAAGATAAACAGAAAAAAAATGACATTTCACGATCGCATTTTTTTTAAAGGACGGTGGAAGTTACCAAAGCAGGAGAAATCGATGTCCCTGTAGTGATGCATAGAATCATAGAATTGTCAGGGTTGGAAGGGACCTTGAAGATCATCCAGTTCCAACCCCCTGCCATGGACAGGGAAACCTCCCACTAGAGCAGGTTGCCCAGAGCCCCATCCAACCTGGCCTGAAAAACTTCCAGGGATGGGGCTTCCACCACCTCTCTGGGCAACCTGGGCCAGGGTGTCAACATCCTCGTGGGGAAGAACTTCTTCCTAATGTCCAATCTAAATCCTCTAGCTTGAATCCATTCCCCCTTGTCCTGTTACTGCCCGACATCCCCAAAAGTCCCTCCCCAGCTTTCTTGTAGGCCCCCTTCAGATCCTGGAAGGCCACGAGAAGGTCTCCTTGGAGTCTCTCTTCTCTGTAATCCCATGTGGCACTGCTGCCAGCTGGGTGCCTTATGGGCCCTGAGCCCCTCATCCCAACCACCCCGGGTCTTTGGGATAATGGTGTGGCATCAAACTCATAGGGAATGCCATTACCTGAATGTTTTCACCCCATCGTTTGGTTGCCTTTGGTCATGGGATGAGTGTTTTTCCTTGTCCTAAGGCCTTCCTGTTCAATCGGGGTGTTCAGAAGCAGCATCAGCCCTGACGGATGAGTTTGTGATGGAAGAAGGAAAAAAGGACTGGATTTGTTTGTTTGTTTGCTGGATTAGCTATTTTCATAGAACTGTAGTCTGCTTTGGGCTGGAAGGGACCTTTCAAGGTCATCTAGTCCAACTGGCCTGCAGGGAGCAGGGACATCTGCAACTGGAGCAGGTTGCTCAGAGCCCCATCCAACCTCCCCTGGAATGGTGCCAGGGTTGGGGAATTGACCACCTCTCAGGGCAACCTGTCTCACCACTCTTGGGAAACATTCCTTCATTCTCTTCAGTCTAAATCTCCCTTTTTTAGTTTCAAACCATCACCCCTTGTTCTGTCCCAACAGGGCCTGCTGAAAATCTGTCGCCATCTTTCTGACAGGCCCCTGGAAGTCCTGAAAGGCCACAAGAATTTCTCCTGGGAGAAGGGGAGACCTTATTTTCAGGTAAATCAAATGAAAGCCAGTATCAATTGGAAAGTCCCCTTCATTACCCACGACCTGGCCGGTATCCAGCCATCACTTTGCCTGGTTAGGTTGGCCAGCCTCACGTTTCCCTTGATTCCAACCTCAAACCATGGTGGAGAAGAAGGGTTGGACTTTGGGCACGAGGCACAACAGAGGAGCGGTGTATTGATGTCCTGAGGTGTTTACCTAACCCCCCACCTCAGTCTGTGCCTCCACCGACCTGAAAATGTATAGAAATATCGGTGTGGGCTCGGGAAGGTGACGGACACGGAGGAGCTTCTGGTTTTGGGAGGAGGGAGCTGGGCACGTTGCTCTCCTCCTTTTTGCTTACCCTATGGCAGGCGCATCTTCAGCGAGCGCCGCGACTTCGCGATATGAGGAGAAATTCTTCAGTAAACACGAGTGACATTTGGCATATAAATAAGTCGGGGAATACTCCTGCGCAAGCACTGCAGGTCAACAGTCACCTTTTCGCTCCTGGTTTAAAACCGGCTGCTTTTGAAATGTAAAAAAGCCCAAAGTGTTGGCGGGAAGGGGCGGTGGAAGGAGAGGGACCACCACAAGACGCTGGGTGCTGGTCCGGAGAGACTGCCTTTGGGCTCCGACCCGTCTGATTCTGGCAAAATCCGTAGTGTGTCAGATGGGTTGTGCCACAGCTTACTTTTTTTTTTTTTTTTTTTTTT
>VWZK01012977.1:89816-117900 GCA_013396935.1 Baryphthengus martii | reverse complement strand
GTGGGTTTGGACAGCCCTCGGGGAATTTGTCTGCACCCACATCAGCTCAATGAACAAAANTTGTCTGCACCCACATCAGCTCAATGAACAAAAGCAAACGCTCCTTTTTTCTTCTCAATGCTCTCCAAGTATACTCTGATATCCCAGAACGCTCCTGTGCCCGCACCAAACGCACACCCAGGACGGCGCACATGGCCCCTTTATCTGCGCCTCTCCAAAACCTTACGGGAACTTGTCCCAGTTTGACCACCAGCTCTGCGGGGTTGGATCGTTTCTCCCTTGCCCATTTTCCATCTGCGGGAGCAGCAGTTGTGCCTCCGTAGCAATTCCTCTATTGACATCCTGCCAATTACGCCACTAATGTCCCGCAGGCACCCACAAAGCAGCAGCTGCTATCCAAAAACGGGGTTTGTTGCAACCAGGGTTGCCCAGCACTCCTTGTGACTAAACACTGCTTCAGATGTCTGTCGGGAGTTTACTACACACCAAAAAAAAAAGGAAATAGTAATCAGAGGGGCCTGGCGGGATGGATTAGGACTTTTCCTTTACTGGCTATACTGATCATTTGCCTTGGCTGAATTTGCTTTGTTTGGCTGTGGTTAATCAGGGCACACCCTCGTCTTGTGCAAGACACTAGGAGGTTTTTATCTCCTCATATGAAAACATCTTCAGCAGCATAGGTTGGGAGGAGGTACCAGGCAACAACTGCCTGTAGCTGAGAATCTTAATAGACTACAAACGTCTGATTTAAGGGGGATCTTCATGGACAGATTATATATAGGAGATTGCAACAGTCCCAGCTGTCAGAAAGGAGTAAGTTGGGCAGGCCACTGGTGCTGTGTGGCTCTACAAAGCCACGCTGAGAAGCTCCTGGTGGTTTGCTTCATCCCAGGGCTGGGTATTGAAATTTAACAGCTCAGCTCTGTTATGAGTGTGGATACATAAAACCAATACCTGTGGGCTCATAGATTTCATGAGCAACTGCATGTAGCCAGGGGACCACTGGTTTGTCCTTCCTCCATCTACGTGGGAGGTAATAGAGAACTCGTAGAAAGAGGCTGCAGTTTGTCTAGAACCACTTGATGCAAATTAGACATCTTGGTTTTCTCTTTGGACAGCAGACTTTTTGTCCTACCTCCTGATTTTGCCTAAGGATGCAGTGAGCTTTGAAAGGTGTCAAGTTCTCAGGTTTTCAGCAGCTAAAGCCAGATGAGAGAAATCCCATTCCTAGAGTTGGTTCTTGTCGGAACAAACCCCTCGCTCTTCTTCTCCTACCTTCGTAGAATCATAGTATGACACAGTGGTTTGGGTTAGAAGGGACCTTAAAAATAATATAGTTCCAACTCCCCTGCCATGGGCAGGGACACCTTCCACTAGAGCAGGTTGCTCAAAGGCCCACACAACCTGGTCTTGAACACTTCTAGGAACAGGGCACCCACAATTTCTTCAGGCAACCTGTCCAGTGTCCAGTCCACCCTCCCAGTGAAGAACTTCTTCCTTAATTTTGATAGACCTTGGTCTGCTCAGACTGTGAACTCATGTATGAATATATACATATATATATACAGAGTCTGGCATTTTATACATTTCCTGTTACAAAAGGTACTCTATTTCATGTGCTTTCAGTGGATACAGGGGCCTAATTAGAGGACTGACTCCTCAACCTTTGCCTGAGGTCAGGTCAATCTGTGGCACCCAAACCAGGAAAGAATCCGTGATGTTCCACCACAAATACCCACTATCCAATCCTGGCTGTGTAGGCCTGTGAAATCATAGAATCATAGAATGGTAGGGGTTGGAAGGGACCTCTAGAGATCCTTGAGTCCAACCCCCCTGCCAAAGCAGGATCGCTCAGGGCAGGCCACACAGGAACAGATCCAAGTGGAAATGGAAGATGACTGCAGGCATCTCACTCTTAACTGGGTGAGATTGCTTCTCCAGGGTGAATGGATGTGTTCCTTGCCAGACAAAACCGGTGCAGCTGAGGCTGCAGCACCACAAACACCTGTTTTTGGCAGGGATTAAGAATTGCTGAGGATAGACTAAAACTCTCCTCCTTTCAAAGAGAGCAGCCCAACTCTCCGACTTGGGAGTTTTACAACCTGCTAATAAAATCATCCTGAATAGCGTGGCAAGCTGTAGGCTTCTCGTTTTGTCTCGGAGGCATTCTTTGCTGCAGGGGGGCTTTTATTTGTCTGTTCTTCTGAAGCTCACCGTCTGCTGCCTGTTCCATCTCACTCTGCTCTCTCTGCCTGACATATGTGAAGCTTGAATACTTTCCCTCACAGATACTGCCTACTTACTGAAGTTTTTAAACATAATTCAAGCCAGGCTGTAGCCGTGATTAATGGCCTCATGCAAAGACAGGACAACAGTCAGTAATCTCTTACCTAGCTTGTCTGCACCAAAACTGTGACTGAGCCCCCCTGCTTACAGTTTTCTTTTTTTGTGTGTGTATGCACTGCTTTTTCCTCATTTTCTTTCTCAGATGGCTCCAGCAGTCCATCGTTTAACTCTGAAACTCTTCCCTCCCTCCCCCTGGGACAGATGGAGCTTATCAGAATGATGAAAGGGAAAACAGGCAACATTAGTTCAGCTCTGTTGATGAAAAAAACATCTCTGGGCTTTGCTGGGCATGTGGAAGAGGTCTGACAGGAGAGAAAAGGGAAAAAGAGACCAGGTTGCTCTTTCCAGGGGGAGAAAGAAGGTCTTACCCTGGTCCTAGAAACTATAACTGCTGTCTCTGTTCCTTTCAGAGCTGTTCATCAAAAGGATAGAGTCCAAAACCAAGCAGGGATGGACATGCCTTAGCAAAAAGCCTCAGAACAGCAACAATCCTTGATAAACGATGTCATCTGACAGCCTTGGATATCGCCCGGTCAAGATCCGGACCCAGCATTTCTTGTTCGTCTCCCATTTTTGCCTTATCCTCAAGTAGGCAGGAGAAAGAGCAGCGCAGGAGCAGATGGAGCTGCAGAGGGAACAGGCAAATCTTCCCTGAGCGCGAGGACACGTGTGGGTCACTGCAGCAGGAGCTGAACGAAGCACCCAGAGGAGCTGCCTCCTTTTCTAGCTCCACTGCCACGCTGCTCTGAAACCTTGGGCTGTTCTCTTCATCCCCCAGGTTTCCATTTATCTCCCTTCATCTTATCTTCTCAGGTGGCTCTGTAGGGCAAAGAGGGTCTTTTTATGGTACATCGCTTGGTCCAGCAGAGCCTTGGCTTTGTACTGGCTCTATGGGATGGTGCTGCAACACCACTAGCAGGAAGGTTACCCTTGTCCAGAAGTGGAAGGGCGGTCACAGAGAGCAGAGATTGCAAAATTTTAGAAGGAAAACCGTGTATTAGTTCTGGTGCTTCCTACCAAGAAAATATGCTGGTATGAAAAGGTAAAAAAAAAACAAAACAAAAGAAGAACAACATAAAAAACCCCTCACAAATAAAAAAACCCAACAAAACTAAACCAAACTGAACCAAAAAACAATCCAACAAAAAAAAAAAAAAAACAACAAAAAAAGAACAACATAAAAAAACCCCTCACAAATAAGAAAAAACAACAAAACTAAACCAAACCGAACCAAAAAACAATCAAAAAAAAAAAACAAACAAACAAAAAACCTCACCCAAAAAATCCAACCAAACGAAAAAACCCAAACCAAACAAAAAAACCAACCAAAAATTAGACTTAGATTTATCAGAGATGTGTACACAGAGGTTACCTAAAAATGAATTGACTTCCCAGTGAGCAGACAGCCTGTTGGCCACCAACACCCAAAGAGATTTCAGCATGCAATACTTAGCTTTTGTGGGTTTTAAGGTGATTTTGGTGGAACAGAGAAAAAAGTTCAGTAAGGAAAAGCTCCTCTCTTGTCTGCCTTTCCTATTCATCCCCTATGGAGCAAAATAAAATTACAAACCAAAAGTCTGCTACATACATAACAGATCTATATTATATCTATATTTATAAATATTTGTATATATAATATATATATTTATTTCCATTTATATATATTTATTTCTATGTATTTATATATATTTTTTTTTAATACATATCTATATATTTATAATTTTTTATTCAGCCAAAGCAGCCATGCTCAGCTGGCTATTGCTCTGGTTAATACACCATCAACGGGACCCTGTTTTGCAAAAGGCATTTCCATCTAATGGGTGGGAAAAAGGAAGGACGTGGGAATTCTGAAATGAAGCACTGGCCAAGAGTTGGGAACTCATCTGTTATTAGCCAACATATTTTTGTTTCGAATCCTAAACCAAAATCGAATCTAGTTACTGTTGTTTTCTGAGACTTTTTCTCTGAGATTTACATAGTATTATATAAATATTCTATTTCAGCTCCTTCCAGGGAAGTCAGTCATTCACAGCACGTAGTGAAAAGGCACTTAACCTTGAATCAAAATGTTTTGAAGACAATTGATATCCCTGCTTATGCCATTGTTCCTGATTTTGGTAAATTGTAGAAAAATGTGTCCAAGGGTGAGGTTTGTATTCAAGGAAAGAAAGAGGGAGAGTCTGGCCCTGGAATTCTCCGCAGTGTTTTTCTGGAGGAAGAATGACAGTCAACACTTAAGTGCACTAATGAGATAAATACGAACAGGAATAGTACACTCTGTTCCAGGCTGGATATAGACATTCTCAAGGAAAGAAAAATACATGTTGTGCTAATAATTTGGATGTCAGTACCCAACACACACTTCCAGCTGGCATCTTCTGCGTATGGAGAGATAAGAACTGTGCCGTAGAAGGAAAGTTGGTAAAGCAAATTATTGTTATTGTAGCCTTCTTGAATTTGACAGAGCTCGGAAGAAAAAGCTAATAAAACAATGTTCATAAAGCAATGTTCACTCTCTTTCCAGCCTGAACTTAGAGCTTTCTCCGTAAAAAATTGTTTGATTATCCTTCTCTGCCACGTAATACTCCTGTGATTTTCTGCCTGTTTAAAGTAGTGAGCTTCTAGAAAGTCAGTTGGATTGGATTTTACGTCAGGTGATGGTACGTCGTTGTCAGTAGCTCTTCACATAGTATTTTTTCCTCCCAAACAAAGGAATGAGTGTGCTCTCAGCTGGCAGGTATGGAGAAGAGTCCCTGATCCATGGCTTTCCTTGCGAAAAAAAAAAATTCTGTGCTGACTCTAGGGAGTCAATTCAGCTGCCACCCACAATCTCCTTGGCTGGTAAATGCAGGACAACACAATGTCCTTGGTGTTTTAAGTGGTATTTGACAACTGAGCCACCTGTTTGTTCTTCATGGACTGTACCAGAACATTTATGAAAGCATACAGCCAAAGCTCACCTCGGCTGTAAAATTCAATACAGGCAAATTCAACCTCTGGAGGGCTGAATCACAGTGTTAGTGGAACATTTTAACAACAAAAAAAACAAACAACTGAAAAAACCACAACACCCACAACCGACAACAACGACAGATACTAACAAGGGGGAAAGGGTGAATTTGACTTTTGTTTTATGAACAAAGGTGGATTTGACTCAGCTGAACTCACAGAGGTCTTGGCAAAGCGCAGGGTCATTTTGAAGTGGTTCATTACAGATTCATGGGTTTCCTGTATGAGCTGGTTTCACCCAGCCTGAGGAAACTGCAAAGCTAGAAAAGAGTTGCTGACTTCATAACAACCTCTCCTAACTTTTGCAGCTTGTGGCCTGACCTACTTCATGATACAGGTTCTTAAATTCTCCCTCTATCTACCCAACAGAGAGTGCTTCTGTAATTATCTTTGGAAATACTCCCTGACTTTTCAGAATGACCTAGCTGGTAGAAAAGATGTTTTATTCCCATGGTCATTTATCCTAATAACCTATGTTTGTACCATCATTTTAATCCGCTTATATCTATGCTTGGCTTCCAGGCTCTGGATTTGGATCCGAGTCTATGCAACAAATAAAAGGTCCCCCATCCCACCAAGCTGTGCTTGCTCCCTCTGTTCCTCGTGGGACTTGTCTTAAGTTCATCTTGACGTTAAATTATTAACAAGAGCCCCACCTCCAAACACCTCCTAAAGCAAATTAGAGTGAAAAGTTACTGGGAAAACTTACTGGTTGCATATAGGATTTAAATCTCGTCGGAAGTATTTAGCAGGAGTTGCACTGGGTTAGAGCGGCCTTCAGTTTGCTGCTTCCCACTTCTACTTGGGTAATGCAGATGAGCAAAAAGGGATGTCTCTCCCGAGCTGTATCCCTCCCACAGTAAATGGGATGTGAAGGAGGCTCTCCTGGATGCTTCACAGACCAAGCGCTGCACGGCTTGACACTTGCTGAACTTTGCTTTTTAATTGCATTCTGTGATCACTGCCAGCTCTGGGTATCCCAGGTGCGCTCGGCTGAAACGAGAGCTCTTCCCCAAAGCTGCTCGCCTCCGTAATAGCCCTGCCAGCTCTCATTAGCCCTTTCCCAAAGGTAATCCAAGCAGACATCGCTAGCCTGGTGTAGCCCAGCGTGGGTCATTGCCATGAAACAGCAGAATTCATTATGAGTGAGCGCTGGAGAAATCCACAGCGGGCAGAAGATAGAGAAGTAAATGGGGAGAGACTTCAGAGCACATCTCGTGCATCTGTAATACAATTCCTTGCTAAAAGAAATGATAGCTTTGATGTGACTTGCTTTTTTTTTTTTTCTAACTTGCTCCCAGACTCTCTCAGCACCTCCCATTGGCTCTGAAAGGAAGATGAAAGCAAATTGTGACTCAGTCGTGAAGTTGCAAAGAGGTAGGACTTGGCAGCTGAGGTGGCACCACGTTTTGACGTTCCTCTGGATAGTTTTTAAAAGGGCAGGAAGAGACAGTGAGGCCATAGCTGCTTGTGGAGGAGATACCTCACTTTACAGTTATGGAATCATAGAATGGTTTGGGTTGGAAGGAACCTTAAAGATTGTTTAGTTCCAACCCCCCTACTATGGGCAAGGACACCTCCCACTAGAGCAGGTTGCTCAAAGCCCCACCCAACCTGGCCTTTAACGCTTCCAGGGATGGGGCATCCAAAACTTCCCTGGGCAAGCTGTTCCAGTGCCTCTCCACCCTCACAGTGAAGAATTTCTTCCTAATATATAAACCAAATCTCCCCTCATTCAGTTTAAAACTGTTATCCCTCAACCTATCATTACAATCCTTAAAAAGGAGTCCCTCCCCATCTTTCCTGCAGGCCCTGTTGGCCCGGTAGCCAAGCCTGTGCTCAAATTTCCCTTGATGCTATCAAGAAGTGTTAAAGAAAAACAATTATATATGTATATAATTGAAGTGATACTCTGGATAATTCTGTTTTTTTTTTTTAAATTCACATATTGTAGCATTTCAAGGAAACCTCTCCTGCTCCAGAAAGTCAAGAATCCAACATCAACCAGGCTAATCAGGTCAACCCAATAAAGACATGCAAAATATTAAAGCTCTTTCTCTCTACTTCAGTAGCCTCACATCATACCCCAGAGTCCTCAGACAAAAATTTATCCCGGAGTGAGACTCTCCCGTGCTACTGTAGATACTTTTGTGATTGTTTGGGGATGTAATGGGGCTCTGGGTTGCAATGATGTTAGATGTTGAGGGTGTGTGGTCTTTCTTTAGCGTGTGGCTGGGGGAGTGGATTTCTTCTTAGGCAGCAAGCGAGCGTCTGGGGATACTTTCAAGCGTCTGTGTGGCCTGAAAAGGGATCCATTTGCCAAGCAGCTCTGAAAGGGACTTGTGAGGAAGGAACACTCTAAGCAATTAACATAGCTGCTTCTCATTAAAATGGGCCACTTGAATGCCATAAAAAGGGCCCTCGACCTCACCACCAAGGTGAGAGTGTTGCCCAGACCTCGCAGCACTGACTGCCCAGAGCTCGCAGCACTCACTGCCCAGACCTCACAGCACTCTCCCCAGACCAAGCTCTTTCTCAAAGCTCCAGCAGGCATTTTGCAATTCTCTCCTGCCCAAATTCAGTGCCTGTTTGTTTTTCCTGGTTTGTCCTTTGGGAAGCCAATGCCCAGAGCTGTTTCTCTGCCTTTGCCTTCAAAGATACTAAGCCTAAATTCCTGACGTTTGATACACTGCCCTGTCTCTTTTCAGAACATCTCACTGCGTTGTTGAAATCCTCAAGCAAGTCAGGATGTTGCAGCATTTCAGATACCTGAAGCTGCAGAGACACCCTCGTTGCAGTGTTTTACTTCTTTTCTAGTGCCAGCACAGAGAGGTGGACTCTGGGAAACGACCATTTGTTTGCTGTCGCCAAGAGTGGACAGAGCCAAAATTCCCTCTTGGGTTTGCACAGGGTCCCTACCCTAGAGTAAAAAAGGTATGGGTTTTTTTTTATGTTTATAGGCTGCTTTGAGTTGCCTGAAGAGAAATGGTTTCCTGAGACGAACAAAGGCAGCCTCGGGTGGATTTAACACCCTGGGAATAGGCAGCCAAACAGTCATCTGCCACTTACTCACTGTGTGGCTTATAGCAAATGCTATCACACCCAAGTTCAGCACCTGTGAAAGGAGAAGAATACATGATTCATCTCCAATACACGTCAAAAAAATGCTTTGTAGACCTCTATTACTCAACAAGCCCCCTTAACAGAGGAAGAAACCCAGGCATTTTAAAATATGATTCATCTCTTTTTTAGCTGACTGCTTTAAGACGAGAGAAATTACCCTCTGGAAGTGCCTGTTGATTGCAAAGGGAGTTCAGGGTGACTGCCACAGACGGCTCTTTCCTAAACAGTTTAGCTTCACCACGTGCACGCAGAACCCGGCACGACAGGGCCCCAGTCGGAGCTAAATGCGACTGCAATATCGATAATAATAAAGAGAAGCTGCTGCTGGGTGCAAGCTGTGTATTTGGCTTCCCTGTGTGGTAGTCTGGCATCTGGATGCTGTGGCTGGTTCCTGGCTGCGTTCCCCTCATTTGCCACCAAAGCAGCTTTCATGGAAGAGCTTGGGAGAACGCGTGACGTGAACTGCACACAAAATACGGGCGTGGTTTAGAGCCTGCCGTGAACGTGTTCATTTGGGCTTTGCAGGGCTTCTCCAGGGTAGGTGGGCACCACCACGCTCTCTCACCAAAGGTTTTTTTGTCCGTAGCAGACATCAACAGAAAACATGCTCAGTTTTGGACCTCTCACTACAAGAAGGATATTGAGGTGCTTCAGCATGTTCAAAGAAGGGCGATGAAGCTGGGGAAGGGTCCAGAGCACGAGTCTTATGAGGAGTGGTTGAGGGAACTGGGGTTGTTTAGCCTGGGATAAAGGTGGCTCAGGGGAGACCTTCTCACTCTTGACAATTCCCTGAAAGGAGGTTGGGGCCAGGTGGGGTCGGTCCCTTCTCCCAAGTAACAGGAGGTTGGGGCCAGGTGGGGTCGGTCCCTTCTCCCAAGTAACAAGAGACAAGACGAGAAGAACTGCCCTCAAGTTGCACCAGGATAGATTTGGGTTGAATATTAGGAAAAATTTCTTCCCTGAAAGGGTTGTCAAGACCTGTCCCAGGCTACCCAGGGAAGTGGTGGAATCCTCATCCCTGGAGGGATTTAAAAGACACGTAGATACGGTGCTGAGGGACACAGATTAGTGGTGGACTAGGCTGTGCTGGGCTGACAGTTGGACTCAAGGATCTTAAAAGTCTTTTCAAACCTAAATGATTCTATAATTCCTCTGTTTCTGGATACGAGGATCTTATCCATGGATAACAAGTAGGTTTCACTACTCACTGCTGCCAAGGAGCCAAGTCTGTTAGAAGGGAGTGATTCTTTTCCTCTTGATTTTGGATGATGACAGGACTTCTTGCTGGCTCAACCCTAAGTCTTGATACTGAGTCAGTGGGGCGCATCTGTCTGTGGGGCCTCACCTGCAGGACATCGGTGTAAAGAGTGAGCCCTGAGCTAGCACTTGGACCTAGGCTGTACCAACAACAGGCACTGCCAAGAACCGCCGTGTGAGCACAGCTACTCCTCTGCGGGAGGCGAAAGCACAGACATTTGTTGCTGTCTTGTATCAGCTCCCTGCTTCCCACGTGAGCTTGCTCCATCAACTGAGCCAAACCCTCTTTTTTTTGCTTGCTCATACCTTTGAAAGCCTTCCTTGAACTGCTGTTTAGTTACAAGTAACTCTGCTGTTTAACTGCAGCACTGCCCTCACGTCTCCGCTGTGCTCTGGGGTTTGCTTGGTGACATGGAGGCAAGCACTCTTTTACTCTTGTTCTCTGTGCCAATTTATCTCCCTTCAGCTCTCCCTCCGTCGTGATTCTTTCACTCGAGATCAGACCCACGCCCTCGGGCTGGTCTGTGTGGTCTGGACTTTACTGAATGAATCTCTCTGAACCTCTTATGGCCGCTCCCAACACTCTGCTTATGAATATGCATATGCTCAGTGACTGCTCATGAGCTATAAAGTGAGACTACGGTGCCAGTCAGCAGCTGCTGCCGAGCTGGATTCCAACCTTCATCTATAATTACACCCAGAGATGGGTTGTGTCAGAACAACCCTCACTCGCCTATTAGGATGTTTCTGATTTTTCAGTCATAAAGAGGGATTTCACTCATCATCAATATTATTCCCCTTCTAAAAGTGATGAGTAGCAGGGTGCCTGTTGCATCACAGCAAAAATATCCCAAAATATAAGTAGTGCAGCAAGGGATGGGGCAGCTGCCTGCAAGGAAATCGAGTGATAAGAAATTGGCTGCAGTACTGCTGGGCTCAATCAGCTGTCAATAAGTCTACTATCCCCCTAAACCGCGAATAATCAGATCTGAAAACAAATGAAAGCATTATTTGCTCAACCTTTCATTTGTTATTCAAAATGAGGCCTGTATCCCAAGCTTAGAGCGCCTCCTCAAAATGTTATTGGTCACTGATTATGGGAAATAATATTTTAGGAAAGGACACAGATAGTGCTACATCAGCTGCCTTGGATGTCACAGCATAAAGACCAGTTATCCAAACAGCTGTCCGACTGGGAATTAGCTTTGGCTCCAAGGGCAGGACAGTAGATCTTGCATTCCTGGACTGAGACCTGAAGAGCTTCACTTCTGCTCTGTCATCACCTGCTCAATCAAATCACTTGTAGTCCAGCTTGTTTTGTTTATTTACTTTCTGTAAGAAAAGGAGTGGAAGTTTCCCTCTCTCTCTCTTTTTTTTTTTTTCTACATTCCCAAGCTATAACTCTGACTCTAAGAGAAAATGGAAAATTTACAAGATTTAATATTAAATAAAAAAGCCAGCAAGACCAAACTTGCGGCCCTCAGGCATCTCTGTCCTGCTAGCTTTCTTCTGCTTTCCTGCACAGATGACTGGTTCTTACCTCTGGAATCATGATCAGGAGAATTTTGGACCTCCAAAAACCTCCTCTATATTCAGAAACTGAAGTAATGAAGAGCTGACTTTGGATTCAGGCGTTTCACTGTCGACCTAATCAGACAATCTGCTTAAATACCTTCCTATCCAAAGGATGTATGAAAAGCTTTAATAAACCAATGTCCTTCAGCGAAACATGGTTTTGACAGCTGCAAAAGCTCATCAGAAGAGCTCTGGCAAACTTGGATCCTCCCCTTTAATGGGGAACAATAAGGACTGGACTCAAAGATTTTCCCGTGGGGTCCCTGCCTCTACTGACCAAGTAGAGATCCAAGGTCTGGCCTCTCTCTTCAGCAGACTCATTCATCAATCTCAAACTTGGCACACAGTAGTAGGCACACACAGTAGATCTATTAACCATTTGCAGTAAGTGGCCTGAGTATGATCTTAAATATAAAGCACGTTAAATGTGTCAGGGAACATAAAATCAGCGTATAGGGGTAGTAAAGCTGTGTATCTAGAAGCAGAATTCACAACATGGATAGAAGAGCCAAGGTCAGACCTACTCTGGTTGGATTGCTTTAGCTCAGTGTCCATTTCAGGTCCAGCTACAGGCAGTGACATGGTACCATTCATCTAGCAGTGATTTACACCCTTTTACAAATGACTGAGCTAAAACCTTTGGCGAGAGACAAGAGCTGGGAATGACTCACAGCAACGAGTGGAATGACTGAGGTAATTTCATGCTTAGGTTGACAGCAGGTCATCAGGTGCTCTGTGGTGATCACAATGCACATTTGACTGAGCCCAGGTACTCAGCTTTGTTTGCACTCTGAGTCATACCCAGGTATGTAGTAAAATACAATAACTTAAACCATCTTCAAGGCGTTTCAGTTGAGGTGAGCCTCTCAAAACCACCCGTGCCAGCCCAGCTGACAGATGGCAACTCAACAATGCAATGAATGACACGCCTCTACTATTGATTTTGATGACTGAGAGGCAAAAGGTGCTATGTATTTATTCCAGAGCACTTCTCTTGGTGTCCTGTACTTTTACAAACCCTTTTCCACTGAAATTCACCTTCGAGGATGTGTTTCTGATGTCATCATGTCCGTCTGGTACAGAGCTGTTTAATTTTGCATTTGCTAGTAAACAAACAGAGACAAGACTTCCCAACAATGCTGCCTGCCATCATTTCAGGGTTTGTCGTCTGGTTTGCATTTCATTTAATGTTTAACAAAGATTCACCCAGCTTTGTGCTACCCACTATCAGATGCGTGTCTGCTTGGCCCCACCAAGCACTCCAGCTTTGCCTCACTGTGCTTTGCTGTTTCATCTACCCCTGGCTGCCCTGCCAGATTTAATTACACTCAGTGCTACAGTCCTGTGTCTGAAGTCAGGGAATCATAGAATCAGAGAATGTTAGGGGTTGGAAGGGACCTCTAGAGATGATCTAGTCCAACCCCCCTGCCAGAGCAGGATCATCCAGGGCAGGCCACACAGGAACAGATCCAGGGGGGTTTTGAAAGTCTCCGGAGAAGGAGACTCCACCACCTCTCTGGGCAGCCTGGGCCAGGCTCCATCACCCTCACGGGAAAGAAGTTTCTCCTCATGTTGAGGTGGAACTTCCTACATTCTAACTTAAGCCCATTCTTTCTTATTCTATTGCTGGGCACCACTGAAAAGAGATTGTCCCCTTCCTCTTGACCCCCACCCCTCAGATATTTATAGACATGAATCAGATCCCCTCTCAGCCGGCTCCTTTCAGGGCTAAACAGCCCCAGTTCACTCAGTCTCTCTTCATAGGAGAGACCTTCTAGTCCCTTCATCATCCTCAGAGCCTCCATTGGACTCTCTCCAGTAGGTCCTTGTCTCTGTTGAATTGGGGAGCCCAAAACTAGACACAGTATTCCAGGTTTGGTCTCCCCAGGGCAGAATAGAGGGGTAGGAGAACCTCCCTAGACCTGCTGGACACACTTTTCTTAATGCCCCCCAGGATCTCACTGGCCCTCTTGGCCATCAGGGCCCATTGCTGTCCCATGGACAACTTACTGTCCACTAGGACTCCAAGGTCTTTCTCCAGGTAGCTGCTTTCCAGCAGGATGTCCCCTAATCTGTCCTGGTGCCTGGGGTTATTCCTCCCCAGATGCAGGACTCTACACTTGGCCTTACTGAACTTCCTGAGGTTCCCCTTTGCCCAGCTCTCCAGCCTGTCCAGATCCCGTTGGACGACAGCACAGCCTTCCTGTGTCTCAGCCACCCCTCCCATTTTCATATCATGAGTGAACTTGCTGAGGGTGCATTCTATATTTCTTCCCTTCATGTTGCAGTCTGCCTGAGTGATCCATTGTCCCTTGCAATTCTCCAGAGATTTCAGGTTACTTATTGTTCTTCTTACTTACACGTTAGCAGCTGAATTTTGCCAGGCAGGTCTTCATCCCGTTTCTGATCATAGCGTACTGTTGCCTTGTTCACAGTGGTACTTCACTTTGTGAACAGGTTACAGGAGAATCTGAACCATTTTCCCTCTTTCCATTTTCTGTGAGGAAGCTAGAGATCAATATACCATTTAGAACCATTTTGGTATTCTACATAGGCTGGAACAGCGTTGATCCTAAGGACTTACAAGTCTGTGCGTTCCTGGACCAGAACAAGAAATGTGCTTCCAGACCTAAAACCGTATCTTCTTTCTATCCTGAGATACAAAACCCCATTTTGACTGACTTCTCAGAGCGTAGTGTATTCCAGGTAGGAGTGGTAGTGGTCAGGAGCAGATTGCACTGGGAATTCACATGAGTAACTGCATCATTCACTGAGCAAGGGTCTGTCCCACAGTCCCTGAAGAGTCGGCACAGAGCCAGAGAGTGCTGTCACTGCAGTGCTGTGAACGAGGAGTAGTTTTTCTGCATGTTCTTACACATTGAAGAGCATCTCTTGAGGAAACGTGCTCCTCAGTTTGTAGTGCTCACCTCCAGAGGAAAGAGGCCTGTTGCTGACACAGGGAACCAACGCACAGGGTCAAAACAGAACTGACCGTGAGGTCTGCAGGGTGAACCTGCTCCTTCAGGTACCACCAGTGCTGGTACATCCAGTCGTCAGAGATGCTATCCCGTCTGCTAATCTTTGCATTTTTTCCAGGCTAAAAGTAAGAATGAGGTTTATTATCATATCTTCCCAGCTCCATCATCCACTGGAGGTACTTGGTGGAGTTATACGGATATCTGGACCTCTGTTCCTGAGGGATGTCTTTCCCAAAACAAGTTGGATAGAGTAACGTGGGCAATTTTGTCAACTCCCCTCCTATTGAGTCTTAAACCAGCTTTAAAAAGTTTACGTGGCAGTCACAGACATGAGGGAACACAATCAGGGCAGTAGGACCTTTCCAGCTCTTTTTGGGGCCACCGTGCTGAATCAGAGCAGGGATAGATGTTCCTCTCCCTCCAGTTCCCTTCCCCTTCCTCACCTCTTCACTTTTCGAGAAAATGGATGTGATTTCTGCAGGTTTCCTGCCCTTGATTCTAATATCACCCTTTTCTCTTTGACCCATGCTCCGCTCACTCTTTGTCTGAGGTTACCGTCCTCATCCACTGTCCTAGCCTCTGACCCTCGTTAGCCCAAGGCATTCACATCAGCACATTTCTTTGGGTTTCATCTCTTCTCCCAGCCTGCAACTTAAAAAAAAAACAAACGAATAAGAGCTAGGGAAGAAAAAAAGGTTTTTCAAATGGGGATTGCTCACTGTGTGGGCTGAAGTCTGTTATTCACATATCCAACATTAGTTTATTGCTTAATGAGGTACCTAATGAAGAGGAGGCTCATTTTTAATTCTTTAAGTCTTTCTGATTTTGTTTGGGTTTTTTTTTTCTGTTTTTTTTTTCTTGAACATAAATGCAGCAATGGATTTATGAAACACAGAGCAAAAGGTTATTTGTGTGCAGTGCTTTTAGTCTGAGGAGTTCTCTGCTCCCTGTAGTAGTACTGATGGAAAGCAGGAATGAGCTGCATGTATTTGCCCTCAACTTTTCCTGGAAGGATTATGAAACTGTTGAGTTTCAGCTCGGTACTGATGTCCAGAGTTATCTTTTTCTCCTGGTTCATGTCTACAGCTTTACCTTGGTGGAGGATTGGAGTCTCTAGATTGTGCTCAGCAGCAGGAGGTTTATTCTGTGGCTGAAGAATCACACAGGACAAAGAACTGAGCTCGGGACAGTCTTTCTTGATCATGAAAACTTTTGGAGAATGGACAAAAGGAAGATTTTCATCTCAGAGCAGTTTGGGAAGATCAAAGTATGATTTTCCCTCCCTCTTCCTCTGAAGTGATGACCTTATTTATCCTCATTTAGCTTGAGAGGAAACTGAGACAGTGATTAGTTAAAGAACAAGATAAAAAAATAACAGATATTTGTCTAAAGACCCAAGTAAGCAGAATTTAGATATCCAAATTCAATAATTATTTATTTATTTTTCTAAAAAAAGGCTTGCTTGACTTACTCAGGAGTTTGAAATGTCTTGGTATTTAGGTTCTGGTGTCTACAGTTCATTATTCACCTAATCCTGAGCTAATGAGAACTGAAAGCACCAGCCATATTATACAGGACCCAGAAGAAATGGTCTTGTAATGCCAATAAGTTTGAGTTTCATGAGGCATTTGAGCCTTCTGAGGGATGGCACTGAGGAACAGCAGCGAATGCACAGTCCTATCTCTTGTGACCAGCTGATAAAATGCAAAAAATAAATGACTTTCCTTTTTTCTTTTCCCAAGACCTTTATTTTTACAGAAATTGAACTGTCTGGTAGAAATCAAAAAATCTCTTCCAGGATCATTTCTAGAGGAAGAGAGTTCAAAACAACAACCTTCAGTTGCAAATTGGAATGCTTGTTTTATTTATCTTAGTTGCAAGAGACAAAATGAAAATAAAATGTCACTTCTGAGTGAAGGGCTTCTTTTTCCTCTTGTGGCATTAAAAAATCATAACCTAAGTCGGCTTTATACACACAGCAACCAAAACAGCTCTCTAAAAACTCTTGCCTAATTAAAAAGGAAGGTTTCAAATGAGCTAGAGTAGTGGGTTTATCTGTTTGGGGACAGACAGTCCCAGTGCCATGCTGTCAAGCAAGAAACCTTAGAGAGAGGTCTGTGCCTTGCTGCCCTGGGGTCTCATGGGGTGTCTGACACACCCCAGGTATGTTGGCAACTCTTCCCTTTCTCCTTTTTTCCCTTGTATTTTCGGTGGCCGCTGCACAGTGACCTCCATGGAAAAAAAAAAAATTAAAAATACTGGCAGACAGGTGATCATTCACTGCAGGAATTAATTTTTATTATGCTGTAGGCAAGGAGCCAGGAGGACCTTGGAGCTGGTTCGTACACCTAGTGTGGGTGGGTCATGTGGGACCTTGGGCCTCGGGTGAGATGATTGCGTGATTCTGTGTCCTGAGACCCTCTCTTGTGATGGAAATTCTGCTGGCTAGTTGCAGATGTGGAGATGTGAAAAAGGTGAATGTGATGCTATATCACTGCATCAGGAGAGAAAGATCTAAAGAAGAAATTCTTTACAGTGAGGGTGGTGAAACTCTGAACTGGGTTGCCCAAAATGGTGGTAGAAGCCCCATCCCTGGAAATAGTCAAGGTCAAGTTGGACAGGGCTCGGAGCAACCTGCTCTAGTTGCAGGTGTCCCTGCTCCCTGCAAGGGGGTTGAACAAGATGACCTTGAAAGGTCTCTTCTAATTCAAACCATTCCGTGAGTGAATCTACAAATAGTGTTGTAGAGCGAGCAAAGCTTTCGTGCCTGTGTACGCTGAGAGCTTCTTGGGGATGTCACAAACCGGCCCGTTCGCTTTCACTCAGGTAAGATGGTTGCAACCCGAAATGCATGCAGGGAAAGCCTGCAACAACTGTCAGAGCTCAGAAGAGCTTCTTTTATTAGAAAAAAAACTAGAAAAGCCTGGATTGAACTGAAAGCTGTGTAGGAGTATGTCTGGTCTACAGTCTCTTCCTCTAGACAAGCAGCAGGGAGGAGGAAGAATTATTTTAGCGGCAGGATAAAGCTGGAACCAGGACAAAGAGCTAAAAACTCAGCTCAAATGAATTTTGGCTGGAAATACAAACATTTCTAAGCGTCAAAGCCAAAAGAGGTTTTGGAAAATGGAATCGTTTAGTTTGGAAAAGACCTTTAAGATCATTGAGTCCACCAACCTCCGAAAGCGCCCAGCAGGTTCGGGGTGATGTGTGTGATTCACTTGTGAGCAGGACTATGAAAAATCCATGGAATTCAAGGTGCAGAAGAATTTTTATAGTCATACATCTGTCTGAGAAAGACACCTAAGCTAAATCTCTCTGCAAATGCACTGGAGGAATCCTTAAAAATTTCAGAATTTTCTCTTGTATTGTTCCCGCTCTCTTTCTTTTCTTTCACTGTGGGTCCCATTCCACAATGGCATGAATCCTCCCCCAGAGTTGACTGCATTTCAGTGTTGGGTGAGGATTTGTGAAGGTTAAGAATTAACTTTGCAAAATGATCCGGAGGTGTGAAAATGCAAGTAGGAGTTTATTATGACCCTGTTTGTGTAGGGAGGTTGGACTGGATGACCTCTGGAAGTCCCTTCCAGCCTGAAACATTCTATGATTCTATGATTTGCAGCATGTAAGGATTGGATTTTCCCCATTCACAAGCTTGCCTGTGTTTACAAGAAACAAGTTTTGCAGCAAAGTGTTCACCATTTATTATTAGGATTTTTTATACTGTTGCTTTTTCATCTTTTTTTTTCTTTTCTTTCTTTTTTTTTTTTTAATGCACATTTATAAATTTTAAGAATGCTATTAGCAATGACAGCGATAAAAGCCTCTTATTTTTTTTAAAGTCTGGGTAAACATTTCCTGCTGCTCAGAAGCACAGCAAGTATGTCTCTTTGGGGAGTATCGAAATAAGTCTCAGCACAATCTCTAACTAGCAAACTCACGCAAATTCTGCAGACTTAATGGTTGTAAAGTTCCTCCAAGGAAGATAATAGTAAAAGTGACTCTCATTTAAGGTGACTCATCTGCATGCTGGACCTACATCGCCCCAAAGAATGAGAGTTCGAGCTGGGGAAGGTGGAGATGGTTAATACACTGGTCTGTCTCCAAGTGAATTGACTTTTCAGTCACGGTGCTTACAGAAGGACAAGAACTCTTTTGCAATTCATCAGCCTGGCTGGTTAAAACCAAGCTGAGGAATTATAAAACCAATGTAAAACCTGGACAGTTAAAAGATAGGGTGGAAGGAGCAAGAGTCTCTCACTGTGTGAAAAACCCGAGTAATTTGGTTGTCATTGTCTTCTGTGTGAAGATTACGTCCACCCCTGCTATTCAAAAAAAAAAAAAATATATTTTCTGGGAGGGGAAGAAAATTTATATTCCTACATCTACTTGCTGCTTACTGAGGGGAAAAAAAAAAGTTATGGATAGGATCTTTCATCACCCAAAGCTTCACATTCATCATCATGAAACAGGGGAAGGAAAAGGGCAAGGAGATGCTGTGTTCATTCTAATAAGGGTGTACCTTTGAGAGGTGCATGAGTAACTCTTGCAGTGTGGTATAAAAATATCGAATGCGATGAGGTCCTGTGTTATCTTACATGCTGCAGGAAGTCATCTTATATTCCGCATTTTCAAACGAGAAATAACAACTGGACCAAACTCTCTAGAAAACGTCTTTGCTTTTGCACAATCCTGAGGAAGAGGGATCCTGCCTCACCTAAAACACTGCTGCAAGAAATAATAAACATCCAGGGATGGAAAATACTTCTTTTTTTTTCCAGCAAATCAAAGTTTTTATGCTAACGGTTCATATCTGTCAGAGCTCTTCAAGTTTTAATTAAAAACAAGAAAGCCCAAGGCTTTGGAAAGAGAGAATTTTCAAGTTTAAAAGGTGAGCAGCTTTTATTTTTGGCAGCTAAATCCAAAAGCCTACTTTGTTTTTCCTATACCTGAAAACATTCCAGGTGAAAAAAGTAATGATTTTTGGAAGAAGGGTGTTGGGATTTTTTATTCTCTGTAAAGAAATACTGAAATATAGTTGAATATCTCCCAAATAAAATTCATTCAGCTTTTCGCTCCCTCTTTTTTTCTTTTTTTTTCTTTTCTTTTTATTCTGAATCCTTTCAATACAGGGAAACCTCCAGAAATATAAGCTGGATTTGGATATTCCTTCTTTTGTGTTATTTGCAAAAGTGAAACCTAACTGACAAGCATTAAGAGCAATGAATTACTAAAGAAAATAAACCAACATACTTTCCACTCTCCCTATAGATAAATCCCTGGGTTATGGAATGAAAATCTGTGGATTCATTCATTGTAAATGTAAATACAGGGCAGTGAACATAAAGAAAGATTTAGATATAATCCCCCTTATGCACAATGACAGGTCTCCCTTGTAAACCATCCATGTAATTCACCATAAACCTAATGGCTCCCTAACATACTGCTACTTTGACTGAATTTATAGAAGAAAGTTGAATTTGGAAATCCTACCAGTTTTTAAAGAGGTGTCTGAAGTGCTGGGGTCTGAACCCCAAGCCCTGAAGTGAACTTGACACCTGGATGACTTTCACAACCAGGTCAAAGGGGCTAAGGCTGCCCAGGTGCCTCCTGTTGGAGTCAAGGGCAAGACTGGCTCGGGCTCTGTGTTTGCCACCAAGAAGATCTTTTAGCTCTGCTGCTGGCTGTGACCCAGTAGGTGTTGAGTGGTGGGGACACGTGTCATACCAGACCTTGATGTGAGGGATGGGCCCCCTCTGTTGTGAGAGGGCCATCCAGGAGGGGAGGCCAGGCCAAGCACACCCTGAGATGATGAGAAACAGCTGCCAATTAGGTGGTGATTAGAGGGGGGAGATAAAAGGCCAATAGAGCCCCTGATTGGGAGCTGCTGCTGCTGGGAGCTGCTGCAGGAGGGGTTTGTGAGAAGCTTTGTGGGGTCAAGGATAATGGATTGGGTAATGTATCTTTCTAATATTTGTTGGGTTTGTTTGTGCCTGGCTGTGTTGGGATATGGGGCATGGTTGGTATCTCCTTATGTTATAGTGTTTTTGGCCCAGTGTGCCTTTTGTGTTGTGTCACCTGCAGTGAGTGGGTTTATTACTTCTTTTGTTCCCCCTGTGATCAGCCAAGCTATGTTGTTTATGGGGTCCACAGAAATAGATAATAAACCCTGTGTGAGTTTCACTGTATGTTTTCTGCTGGTGGCTACATCCTTTTTGTTGGGCCATGTAGTTAGCAAAACACCTTCTCTGGAGACGAAGCCCACCTGGATGTGTTTCCCATGTGGCCTGCTCTGGGTGATCCTGCTCTGGCAGGGGGGTTTGGACTCCATGATTTTTCAAGGTCCCTTCCAGCCCCTAACCTTCTGTGATTCTGTGTTTCTGTGGTGTACAAAACCCAAGGGGTGGCTGTTCTCCTAGTGGTGCAAGTGAGGAGCAACACTGGAACAACTGCTGTTGCTACACAGAGAGCTGCTTAGCAAACTAGATTGGGAAATTTGGATCCTGATGGTAGCAACATCATTAAAATTTCCTGGAACTAGCACCAAGAAAAGATCATGTGTTTTATTGTAACGGAGTCAACAGGACTACAAGACTACACGGTAAATGGTCACAGCATTTATTTGTTTTTCTCATAGAACATTTTGGGGTTTCTACAGAATCGGCACCTTTTTCAGACGAAATGGTAGAAGACTGAAAAATGTCAAGTGATGGTTTGGGATTGGGGGGGAAGGGGAAGGAGGGCTGTTTGTTTTGTTTCTTAAAAAAGACAAATCCCCTGAAAGGAGACATTTCTCAGAGAAATATCGCTTCTTCAAAAAAAAAGCAAAAGAAGCCTTTTTTTTTCTGAGATACATATTGAGATCAGCCTGAAACTGTGTTTGAAAAGCAAGTGTAAGATGAGGAGTGTACACTATTGATATAAAACAGACTGCATTCCAGTCCACAAGGCTGTAATACCAGACACTACGACATGATTGGATGCAACACAGCTTGCTGTGGTGCAATATGATATGTTAATATATGGTAAAATACACTATAGAATCGTGGAATCATTGCATCGTTTAGGTCAGAAAAGACCTTTAAGATCATGGACTCTAAATGTAAACTGCCAAGTCCAACACTAATCTGTGTCATTAATTATCCCATCTACATGGCTTTTAAATCCCTCCGGGGATGGGGACTCCACAACTGCCCTGGGCAGCCTGGGTCAGGCCTTGATGCCCCTTTTGGGGATAAAAGTTTTCCTGATGTCCAACCTAAACCTCCCCTTGTCCAACTTGAGGCTGTTTCTTCTTGTCCTATTGCTTGTTATTTAGAAGAAGAGAACGATCCCCACCTTTCTACAACCTTCTGTTAGGGAGTTGTCGAGAGTGAGAAGGTCTCCCCAGAGCCTCCTTTTCTCCAGGCTGAACAACCCCAGGTCCCTCAGCTGATCCTCACGAGACTCGTGCTCTAGACCTTTCACCAGCTTTTTGTCCATCTTTGGACACACACCAAGCACCTCTTGATCATATGGAAAATGCTTTAGATGCTTGCATGCTCCGTAAGATCTGAAAATACAAAGGATATGTGGAAAAACTGACATGGGGCTCTTCTGTGGGATATAAACAGCAGAGGGAAAGGTGTGTAAAAATTATAGTAAAAGTAGTGGGGGAAGGAGGTCCTGAAAGGACAGGGATGAGTTAACTGGTTTCAGATCATCCTGAAATTCTCCTTTGGAGGTAACTAGAAAAATTGTGAAGTTTCCAAACAATCATTTTACATTTTCTTAAGATCTGGCAATGGGTAAGCAACACTCCCTCCATATCTCCCTCAAAGATGCTAAGGATAAAGGGTTTTTTTCCTTTGGGGTTCATTTTTTTTTATGAACAGTAGAAAAAAATAGGTCAGGGAATGCAATTTCTTGTATTCTGAGTTTTTTCCAAAGAACTATTTAACCTGGGTTTCTCAGCTTGTATGCACATCTATCCATATCCTTCTGTTCCTCTTTGAACTCTACTGGGAGAAATCTGTGCCAATATTGCATGCACTGTGGCCATTTCCTACTCTGGGAGTTCATCAAAATGATTTATAATGGTTTAATAGTACTAAACACATTGCTCTTCTCCCACAAAACAAGAGAGACATCTGCAAGCAGGTGGGATTCCCTGTTTACTGTAGCGTTTATTAGCTGGCACGCTTCCTAGACCGTCGATGTCTAATTCCGGCTGTTCTGCTTCAATTCTCTGGCATCAAACAAAGAAGACCATAAAGCATTGAGCCACCAAGAGTAAAACAGAAGTTTATTTTCCACAAGCAGCCTCTCTTGCGTGTGCATCTTTGGGCCTACTGAGTACTCTTGGAGCAACCAAATGCCTGTGGAGTTGGCAAACCAAGACATCTTGAGGTACAGCAGTTACCATGGTTGTATATTTTGCGCTGCTGCGCGAACAGCCAGAAATGCCACTGGGTGACAGCACCCCAGCAGTGTCAGTGACACATAAAGAAGAGGAAACAGAGCTGGGATCACTAAAAATAGCAGTCCTGTAAATGCCTGACTTCTTTTCTTTTGAGACAGGGACCTACTGGAGAGAGTCCAACGGAGGCTCTGAGGATGATGAAGGGACTAGAAGGTCTCTCCTATGAAGAGAGACTGAGTGAACTGGGGCTGTTTAGCCCTGAAAGGAGCCGGCTGAGAGGGGATCTGATTCATGTCTCTAAATATCTGAGGGGTGGGGGTCAAGAGGAAGGGGACAATCTCTTTTCAGTGGTGCCCAGCAATAGAATAAGAAATAAGGGGTTTAAGTTAGAACATAGGAAGTTCCACCTCAACATGGGGAGAAACTTCTTTCCTGTGAGGGTGATGGAGCCTGGCCCAGGCTGCCCAGAGAGGTGGTGGAGTCTCCTCCTCTGGAGACTTTCAAAACCCCCCTGGATCTGTTCCTGTGTGTCCTGCCCTGGGTGATCGTGCTCTGGAAGGGGGGTTGGACTCGTTGATCTCTAGAGGTCCCTTCCAACCCCTAACATTCTCTGATTCTATGAAGTCTCTGAAGGTATCATCCCTCTTAGTCCTTTGTGCAAAGCAACCAGTTGGATGTTTTTTCTTTATTTTGATAGACCCATGAAGGAGCTAAAAGAAAACAGAGCAGGAAGGCTGCTGCTTGTTTTGACAGAGGGCTTGGTTGGAGAGATCCGGCAATCTGAGAGGATAAGAAATAGATGCTTCTTTGGGCATGGTATCTCCTATTACCTGTTGTGTGAATTACTCTTGGATGTGGTTTCTAGTTGTCAAAATAAAGTCCTGTTGGCCTTCAAGAAGCATAATCTTTCTTCCTTGTGTTTAGAAGATGCTGCAGTAATGAAATTAGAGAAGGTAGTTCTTCGAATGCTGTTTGTACTCACTGAGAGCAATCCAGCCTGTGTGTGGTCCCAACATAGAGAGGTGCACATAGGCACAAATGCTGGCCTGTGGTGGTCCATCCTGTGTCATTCCGGGATGCTTTGGCCTGTGCCAACCTGACAGGACAAACTCAAGGTATGGTTTGGGAAACAGCACAGGCTAAGGACGATGTCCAGTAGATGTCCTGGATGTAGTCACCTTCTTTTTTGGGAATACACATCTGAGCTGAGCAGTGTCCTTAGAGGCTGAGAAAGAATCCTGGGAGTTACAACCTTGTGTTCAGAAGTACAGGTAGTCTCACAAATCACAGAATGGTAGGGGTTGGAAGCGACCTCTGGAGATCATAGAGTCCAACCCCCCTGCCAGAGCAGGTTCACCTAGAGCAGGTCGCACAGGATCGTATCCAAACAGGTTTGGAATGTTGGCAGAGATGGATACTGTACCTGGATGAACCCAATATTGTGTCTTTTGTGTTCTATAGTACCCAGACCTTGGGTGATGTGTCTAAGAGACACGTTAACTGCCATAATAATATACAGGATACAGGATGCATAGATCATATTCACATGCACACATACAGGCTCATTCAAGTTCAACTGTGAGAGATTCCCCAGTGGGTAGTAAAAGAGAACTCAGTTTCTTATCCTCTGATTTATTCTGATCCCTTACTCCTTTTCATCTCCATTCATCAAGGCTTGAATGGGATCCCGACTTTAATAGATGCTAATTAGGAATATAAACCATCCACCATGCAAATCAATAGCAGAGTACTCCTGAAAAAAAAGCCAACCCTGTCATAATAACAGTTGGGTCTAATGATTGAAAGGGGGGGAAATGCAGTTGAATTCTTAATCCTTGATTGCAATTGAGAAAGAAAGAAAAATGACTATTTTCCTCTTGTGAATTATAAGCAATTAAACCGGGCATATAATAAAACGTGGGACTGAAATGGTGTTGGCTTTCTTGTGTCATCTCCTCTGTGTTTCAGGGGGGCTGCATGAGCTGGAGCACAGTTGAGTGTTTATTGTCAGCTCCTGTTTGATTATGTGCTTGAAGAGGGAAGCACAACTCTGACTAGCACAGATTTGCTACGAGGGGAACTGGAAATAAGAGACGCGTTCTGGATTCGGCTCATGGCCGTCGTTTCAGCGGGTGCAGATGTTTTGCTTTTGCTTGGAGGATTGGTATGTGGTAATTGGGCAAAGGACAGTCATTAGTCATTATGTGTGGGAGGTGATTTGTCTGGACACCACCAGAGAGAATTAAGGGAAAAGATCCTATAAAGCAGAGAGGCTCGAGCAGACCAAATGAACTGCCCTTGATTGGCTGGATAACCGTTAACCCATCCCTGCCAGGTCACCACTAAACCATGTCCCTCAGCATCGCGTCTCCGCAGCTTTGAAACCTCTCCAGGGATGGACACTCCACCATTGCCCTGGGCAGCCTGTTCCAGGGTTTTAAGGAGGTTTTTGCATCTTCAGGGGAGCAAGAGCAGGTTTGTTGTCTCTACCTGGGAAAGACATTCTCAAATAGTCTCCCAGTGCCCAATGTTTTACAGCAGATGTGTTCATGCCCTGCACTAACTACATTTTAAGTGAGAAATAGACCGTTAATTGAACTTCACTTGGGCAAACGGTTGTCCTGAAGTCTTCTGGTCAAGAGGAGATACCTCTTCAAGTGTTTTTTGACTTCAGCCAAAGTACCGGTCACGCTGCAGGTGTCAGCTGCTGAGACTACTCTGACTTCAGGAAAAAACCACAATATTCCTGTAAATCCAGATGCTAAAGCTGATGAGAAAAAGAACAGCTTTTTTTTTTTCTGTGAAGGATTTTAAGGTGCTGTCTATCGAAAAGGTGTTGGAACAGGGATAGTCCGTGTGTCTTTTTGTCTGTCCACCTACCTATCTATGCAGCTATTTTTCCTCAAGAGCTTCAGAAAACCTCCTAGAGCACATTGCATCAGCTCATACGTCATATCATCAGAAAAGAAACATCCCTCCCGCCCTCATCCAACCTCCTGCAGCCCAGATTTGGCAAGCATGATGTTAATTCCCTATAAAACTCTCCGTGAAAAGCACCAGTTCTTTATATATGTGCATGTATATATGTGTGTGTATAAATATATGTGTGCCTGTAGGTATATAAATATATCTATGTGCATCTGTGTGTGTACACACACATATATATGTGTATATATATCCAGTAAGGCACTGAGTAAAATTTTTGGAAGGATGGATTTCTCTGCAGTGAAATGTTGCTCTGGGGAAATTCAACTGGTTTCCTTCTCTGCCATTAACTCCCTGACATTTGTCCTTCGTGATCCTGTTTCTCAGGTGTCTCTAACATGGACTGGGTGTATCCAGAGGAGCTCTTGGAGCCCTCCTGCCTGTCCAGGATCCCAGGCATCATAATGGGCTCCAGGCAGAAGCTTTTTACCATATAATCCTTTTTATTAAAATATTAAAAATAAGACTGCAGATGGCGTTGTTATCCAAGTCAGCCACTGAAAGCCAGAATTATGATTATTTTTTTGTTTCTGGTAAAAGAAAAAAATGATGAATGATGATATTCTGAAATAAATAAATGTTTCTAGAAAAGGCCAGAGTTCTGCACCAAAAGACAGAGTGCTTAAAAAGACCATTATATAAGAAAGTTTACAGTGAAATGCATTAAAATCTTAAGCAATTCTGGCTACACTTTCTTTCGCTTCCCACTGTTCTTAATAATACTCTTTGTTCCCCTCTAAAACCAATCTTTTTCATTCTTTGCTCTGTTCTGTTGGTTTTTTTGTTTCTTTTTTAGAATTGTAGAATTGGCTTCCACCACCTCCCTGGGAAACCTGTTCCAGTGTCTCACCACCCTCATGGGGAAGAACTTCTTCCTAACGTCCAATCTGAATCTCCCCTCCTCTAGTTTGGATCCATTCCCCTTTGTCCTGTCACTACCCGACATCCTAAAAAGTCCCTCCCCAGCTTTCTTGTAGGCCCCCTTCAGATCCTGGCAGGCCACCAGAAGGTCTCCTCACAGCCTTCTCTTCTCCAGACTGAACAACCCCAACTCTCTCAGCCTGTCTCCATAGGAGAGGTGCTCCAGCCCTCTGATCATCCTCGTGGCCCTTCTCTGGACATGTTCCAGCACATCCAGATCTTTCTTGTAATAGGGGCTGCAGAACTGGAGGCAGTGCTCCAGGTGGGGTCTCACCAGAGTGGAGTAGAGGGGGAGAATCCCCTCCCTGGCCCTGCTGTCTGCACTTCTCTTGCTGCAGCCCAGGGTACGGTTGTATTTCTGGGCTGTGAGCGGGCGCTGACGGCAAATGCACGTTCTGTAAATGCTTGTAGACATTTCTGGTCCCCTTAGTCATAGATTAGACAAATTGTGCATGTTGTTTCCTTTTAATCTCATCTCCCTCCTGACTTTTTAAATACTTCTAGTTGTTCTACACCATCCTCTGCAGTTTACCAATACTTGCTTGGTATTTTGATGTGCAGAACTAGCACAATTCTGCAGTGGGAGTCAGATGACACCCGCACGCTCAGTCCTTTCTGTTCAGCAGCATTTTTGGGAAAAGCATCTCGTTGCTGGTTGTGCCAGAGCACACGATTTGGAGAAAGCTTTTGCAAATGGATCACAGAATTGTAGAATGGATTGGAAGGGACCTCTTGAGACCATCTAGTCCAACCCCCCTGCCAGAGCAGGATCCCCTCAGGGCAGGCCACACAGGAACAGATCCAGGGGGGTTTTTGAAAGTCTCTAGAGAAGGAGACTCCACCACCTCTCTGGGCAGCCTGGGCCAGGCACTGTCCCAGTGAAGTTTTTCCTCATGTTGGGGTGGAACTAGATGATCTTCAAGGTCCCTTCCATTCTATGATTCTATGACCTTGCCTGGGCTGTCTCTCATCTCTCACCTAATTAGTTTTATATCCATCTATATATACAGATACATATACACACCATTATAGAGGATTTATAGTTATGTTGTTATAAATATATCATTATAGAGGAACAGTTCAGCATCCTTAATAACTTTATCCTGCTACAGAATTTCCCAAAGAGGTAAGGAAATAGGCTCAGGATGTCCATGATAATCAGCTGCTTCTGCCCACATTCCTGACTGATGAAAATCCTGTGGCTTATATGGTCCTAAGCCCTGGCTAATGGGTCATGTTGAGATAGAGNATCTTAAGCAATTCTGGCTACACTTTCTTTCGCTTCCCACTGTTCTTAATAATACTCTTTGTTCCCCTCTAAAACCAATCTTTTTCATTCTTTGCTCTGTTCTGTTGGTTTTTTTGTTTCTTTTTTAGAATTGTAGAATTGGCTTCCACCACCTCCCTGGGAAACCTGTTCCAGTGTCTCACCACCCTCATGGGGAAGAACTTCTTCCTAACGTCCAATCTGAATCTCCCCTCCTCTAGTTTG